>ML786187.1:52665-89317 GCA_009831015.1 Picea engelmannii | reverse complement strand
TTCTCTCACAGTCTCCTCTCTCAGAATACAATATTCACCATCATCCATAGCCGCAATACATTTCCCTCATAAAAGAGGGTTGCCTTCTAGGGAAAAAAACCCTAACATAATCTCTATCATTAGATCTGCGACCTTATAATGAATGGTCCAAATTTACAATGAAATTACAATATACTTTTACAAGGTAATTTTTTCTTTAGGGGCTTCGCCTCCGAACCCCCAATGGGGGCCCGCTTGCCCCTAGACCCCCCAGCTGGGGGGATATCCCCCTCGGACCCCGCAGAGGGGGTACCCCCCTTCTGCACTCCCCTGCGTGGAAGAGTGTACATACTTCTGGGGTGTAAATACTTCATGGGGTATAAACATGGCTGAAAGCAAGGACCTCTAAATCAGGAAGATAATTAGGCTCCACAACCAACACAAGTCTGTCCTCAACTCTCAAACCTGTAGTCATTGACCATTTTCTGCTGAAAATAATAAATTCAAAAATATGCCCTGTGAAGTGACTATTGTCCCAACTTTCTGATTGCTGAAATCTCTGCTTCTTTTCAACTCAACTCTAATACCATGTAAAATTTTCAAAACCCAACCCAGTTCAGTCTTGCTGATTTTTTAGCCAATGTTTAATGCCCAAACCCAGTTTTATACCAACAATTAAATACACAACAGAAAATTGATTTCAGAATTGAAACATGAGGATTCTGAACATCGTTTAATGCAGAAATAAAATATCACCAGCACATAAAACTGAGAAAATATTGACATGGATATTTTCGGTCTAAATTTGACCCTGGAAAAAACCCATAAGGGGAAAACCAGTGAGAGAGGGATTTTTATTATTTATGAGCTTCTCATAAATTTATTTTACAACATATTCATCTTCAGAAATTACAAAACTTATCTCAGACTTTCTTCTGCAAAAATCCTTCTAAACAGTTCTGGGAAAGCTCCTCGATTTATGTGCCAGAAATTCGTACAATTTTATGGATGTCCAAACAATAAATGTTGTACAAACTTTCTCGGTTTCTATGCCAAATTTATACTAAGACTGTATGGAATATGCAACAACAATAGATCCTCAAAAACTGTTCCATTTCTTCTCAAAAATTGTATTGTACGACCCTCAAAACTCGTGCCAACATCTGTACGGACAGTACAGAATTTCACCCAAAAATTAATGACAATAGGTGCCTTGATTTCTATGCCAATAAATTATTGTATGGCATCCTTGGGATGGATGCCAAACTTCTCATAATTTTTTCTACTATCTTCCTCGATTTATGTGCATAATAAATGGTTGTACGACTTCTAGAAATCCATACCATACAGACTACATTCAATGCTACACTTTGCCTTGAAACTCATGCTAGATTACTTCCTTGGGATGCATGCCCAGCTTTGCAAATGCTACCTCTTCTCAAGATCAACCTCTCTCTTGCTCTCTCTTGCTCTCCAAAAGATGAAATGAACAACAACCGTAGCTAGGGTGCACCCTCCTACCCTAATTGACCTCATGAGGTAGGTGAGGGGTCTCTTAATCCAACGGTTGAAATTGGATTAGATGAGTGGCTAAGATTTAGTGTCTCTTCACTCACCCTCACTAAAGTCATAAAGTCACCTTTTAATTTGCATCTCACAAATTAAATGACTAGGGCCCACATTAGGCACTTTCTCACCCCTTAGGCGACTAGGGATGAGAAACACTTGCCTAGGTACTTTTTTTAATTAAAAAAATTTAACACAAACACCCTCAATTGAGATAATATAGAAATGAAGTGTGGGATCTGATTGATAGTTTTTTCTCAGCTTTCAATATTTGTTTTATTCCAAGAGAAGAGAATGTCATGGCTGACTCTTTGGCTATATCAGCAAGCAATTTCAAATTTCCCTTGACACCCAAACTCAGGTATGATATAGAAGTAAAATACAGGCCCTCTATACCTGACAATGTTAAGCATTGGAAGGTGTTTGAGGAAGATCTTGAGATCAAAAAATTTCTTGAGTCTGTTGATGAGTTCTCTTCATTGCACATTGATCAGGATCATGATCTCAAAGGTGACCCTCATGCTGATGTATTTCTACATAAAATTTCTAATCACCATATTGTTCATTTTCCTAGCAACCACATTCCCAAAGGACTAGTTCCATTGGAAACATTGTTCTATGCTAATGACATGGAAGTAACGTTTAATGGACAAACTGAAGATGTTGATGTAGCTGAATGCAATATTGGTACAAAGGAGGAGCCAAAGTTTGTCAAGTTGTCAAGAGGCCTGTCAAGGGAGCAGAGAACCGAGTATGATGAGTTATTAAAAGAATTTGTTGATGTGTTTTCCTAGACCTATGAAGACCTCAAGACATGCGACACAACCATCATTGAGCATAAGATTCCATTGAAAGAGGAGGCCAAACCATTTAGGCAGAAATTAAGACAGATAAATCATATGCTGCTGCCTATTATGGAAAGGGAGGTAAAGAAGTTGTTGGACGCCCAAATCATTATCCCTTTGAGATATTGTGAATGGGTGGCCAAATTGGTTCCAATAAGGAAAAAGAGTGGAGAAATCAAACTCTGTGTCAATTTCAGGAATCTGAACATAAGCTCTAAGAAGGACAATTACCCTTTTCCAAATATGGAACACATGTTGCAGAGGGTGACAGGTGCATCCAGGATTTCCATGATTGATGGATTTTTTGGCTACAATCAGATCTTTGTCCTGCTTGAAGAAAGAGAAAATATAACCTTCACCACTCTTTGGGGCACATTCATCTATGCCAAAATTCCCTTTGGATTGATGAACGCAGGAGCAACCTTCCAACTAGCCATGGATATCACCTTCATTGGAGAAAGAGACAAATTTGTGGTCATCTATCTAGATGACGTAATAGTCTTCTCCAAATCTGATAAAGAACAACATCAACATCTGAGAAAGGTCTTCTCAAAATGCAGAAGGTTTGGTCTCTCCCTAAATCCCAAGAATTATTTATTTACCATGCACGAAGGAAAATTGTTCGCACCCATAGTATCAACCGAGGGGGTCAAGATTGACTCAAGAAGGGTGGAAGATATTCAAGCCTTATCACTTAATTTTTCCTTCCTGGGAAAAATTAATTTTCCGAGAAGGTTTGTTTCATATTTTGTTGAATTGGTGAAACATATAACCACCATGCTTAGGAAAGGAAATGAAGTAAAATGGACTGTTGAGCCCAAAGAATCCTTCAACTAAATCAAAAAATCATTGACTGAGGCACCTATGTTGATCAATCCTAAATATTCCAAGGAGTTTCTGATTTTATATTTTGCTTCATTTGATACAGTGGTAGTTGTTTTACTACAAAATAACGATGCAGGGATGGAACGACCTATTTCCTTTTTCAGCAGAGCGCTTAGAGACACAGAGGTCAGATATGACATCATGGAGAAGAAGGATTATGCCTTGGTGAAAGATCTTAAATATTTCAAAGTCTATGTTCTGCATTCGAAAATCATTGCATATGTTCCTTCAGCTTTTGTGAAGGACATTCTCATTTAACCTGACATAAATGGGAGAAGGAGTAAGTGGATTTCCAAAATCCTTGAAATAGATCTGGAAATAAAACCTACCTAGATAGTTAAAATCCAGGGTTTAGCCAAGTTGTTGGTTGAATCTAATTATAAATCTTTGGTTCTTAAGTTCATCAACTCTCGCTCAGAAAATCAGCAAGCTAAAGTGTTCGATAAAGACCCTCAATACAACTCTCCATTGGCAGAATATGCTTCGTACAAATATATTATGTATTTTCTACAGATGTTGCGACCTCCAGATGGGATGGTAAAGAGAAAGGAAATATATTTAAAGCTCAAAGTGGTTAGATATTTCCTTATTGACTAGGTTTTTTATTGGAAATACCCTCTAGGAGTGTTGTTGAGATGCTTAGACCCAAAGGAGGCTCAAAGTATTATGTTTGATTTTCATGATAGCCTATGTGGGGGACATCAATTCTAGAGAACCACAGCCTACAAAATTCTCATGGATGGGTAATTCTGTCCTACTCTGTTCACTGATGTCTATGCGAAAATTAGGGCTTGCATCAAATTTCGAAAATTCTCTGGGAAGAATCAACTCAAGTCTCTGTCGTTGAAGCCTATGGCATCTACAAGACCCTTTCAGCAGTGGGGCTTAGACTTTATTGGGGAGATTCATCCTCCTTCGAATGGTCAACATAGATGGATCTTGACTACCACCAATTACTTCACCAAATGGATAGACGCTATCCCCACAAGGAGTGCTTCTCACAAAGTAATAATTGGTTTCCTTGAATATATTATAGCAAGGTTTGCTTGTCTGAAAAGGATCATCACTAATAATGTTGCATCCTTAAAGGCTGAGTCATTCATCCATTTTTGTGAGCAGTTTGGAATTTCATTGATTCACTCAACTCCCTACTACCCCAAAGGGAATGGACTGGTAGGATCCTCTAATAAGAGCCTTATAAATATTATCAAAAGGTTGTTAAATGACAAAAAAAAAATGCATGGGATTCAAACTTCAAGTTTTCTCTATGGGATGATAGAGTGACAACAAAGATTTCTCTTGGCGCCTCTCCTTTTTAGCTTGTGTATGGATTTGAGTCCATCTTTCCTTCTCAGCTTGCCTTGCTGGTGGAAAAATTATTCCAAGAGTACCAAGGAGAACCTAATGACATGATTAGAAGGATACATTAGTTGGTGGAAGTTCATTAGTTGGTGGAAGTGCAGGAGAATAAAGAGAAAGTGATGGACAGGTCACATGACCATCAGCAGAGGATCAAGTAGTCATTTGACAAGAAGAGAAGAGAAAAGGATTTCCATTTGGGTGATCTAGTACTCAAATGGGACGCACCCATACAGGACAAGGGAAAGAATGGTAAATTTGAAGCCCTTTGTATTGGGCCCTTCACAATTTCTAAGACACTCTCAAATAATACTTATAGGTTGCAGGATTTGGAGGGTAATAGAGTTTTTAGTGGCCCTGTAAATGGGCACTTATTGAAAAAAAATAAAAATTTAAAGCCGTAGTCGGCTTCCTACCATTGTAAATACCCTTCCTGTTTTAGGTTTATTTTGTTGTTGATAGGAGTCTCCATAACCCAAAGCTAAGCCACTGGAACTATGTTTTCATAGCATCTCGCAGGGAGCATGCCATCCCCTAAGGAGCCAAATTTTATCACATAAACTTGTTATAGCATTAGGGGTTTGCGGTTTCTACCTAAATCTGTATTTTTGCCTGTCTCTCCTACTTTTGTAGACCCATCGTAATGTTTTTCCTTTCATCTTATAGTTTTCTTCTTTGTCTTCCTGAGACGTGTTGGTCCTCAGCCTTGCAGTTCTCTCTTAGGCCGATCATTCCTTTCTTATTTTGTATCTTTGATCTTTTTCTTTTTCGATCCCTCAGCCAGTTATTCAAGTAAACTACACATGCTGAATTTGTGAGAACTAGGTGCAGCACTTGAAGCAGTATGATATCAACTAAAATCAAGCGAGTGAGCAAGATCAACTTTCGACAGTGAAGATCTATCAGGCATATCAAATCGACAACCATCGGGTGATCGGGATCATATAGTTGCACCAAGTTTAGATTCAAACAGAGGTCCAAAATCGCAAGTTCAATCCTAGTCGTTGGTGTAGGGAAGGATGTGTGGTGCAAGATTAACATTTCATGGTTTTGCGAGATGGAGTGGCCGAGGAACAAAATCATCAGAACTCGCGAAGTGCGAAATCGCGAAAATATCGCAGTCGTTGATCAAATGCGAGATATGGATCGTTGGATCAACCTTTCACGATTTCACGAGTCTGGAAAGTAAGAGGGTAGAGTCTTGAAGACTCGCAACACATGAAGTCCTGAAGTGATCTTGACCATTCATTCCAGAAAAACACATGGCGTGGGATCAAGATGTAGAAAATCATTTCGGGGAGCTGAAGTGAAAAATGTCAACGGTCCAAGGTCCCGAAATGCCGATGTTAATCAGGGCCATATGATTTAAAGGGATATGTGTCGCTCGATCCAAACAAACTTGCTTTCGCAACTCATATATTTCAGTAGGGATCACAATGAAAACTCGCGAAACACAAAATTTCGAAGCGCCTGGAAATTAGGCACACGGTCACAACCCAGGGTCAGATGAAAAGCAGCTGCACAAAATAAAAAAGCGCTCAAGTTGGTCATAGAGAAAGATCTACATGACCTCGAGGTGCCAGAATTGAATCGAAGGAGTCATGAGATCACCTGGTACATTCATGGGTGTCGGGCCTCGCCCTGATCCCGATGAAAGTAGTTAATGAAAATGGGGAAGGTGGTTGAAACCTCATTTCACCACATAAATAGAAAGTGTTGAAGAATTGGCCATTGGAGAAGACTCTCAACCTAAAGTTCCCCTGTCAGCAGATTCTCCTATGAATCCCACACTGATCTGAGATCGCGCCTGACAACAAGATACAGATGCAAAGATTTGAATGTAATAGCCAGGTCACATCTCTCATGGTGGCGATTTTTTCTATGTATAAATACTCAGTTTTTATATTTTGTAATGGTCGATGGTTGAGCTAAGCTCACGTATAGTAAAGTTTTAATGAAGACGTTGGTTCTCTGGTTATGAGTTTCCTTTTGAGACTTCTTGTTTAATGATAGTCATATTTCCTATCATCTCTTTTGATTCCAATATTGAAGACTCAAGCATGGGTGATCCAGTCGAGTTGTTGTGACTATATTGTAATGTATGTTTGATTTCAATATTGTTATGACATTTTCATTTTCTTGAATTTTTGGGTTCAAGAAGATCTTGTATTCAGAGATTTTCCTCCTTAGGCTATTGGAAGACCCAATGTCCATAGAAGACCTCTACATTTCCTCACCCGTTCTCCCCCCTACTAACCCTTTACTACAGCTTACTAACTGAAGTTAGATCAAGACCTCATCTGCTTACCCATGCCAACCCATTTTTTCTGAGTTAAAGTGATATAATCCTGAGACTACGTCCATTAGACCACCCTTAAATTTATTTATCGTGACATAAAAACTGATGGGTACTGGGCTTACCTCTTCCACAATCCAAAGGTGACTTCTAGTGCTAACAGTATGTTTAAAGGTAGGAGTTCTTAATAAAAAAATTCAATAATAATTAGAAGATAAATTGTGAAAGTATTTTTAAAGGTAGGAGTTCTTAATAAAATTTTGCAATAATAATTAGAAGAGGAGAGGTGGATTGATATTAATATGGTCCATATTAATTTGGATTTTCTTTTATACCACTAAGATGTTATTTTAAAGAAATTATAAGTAAGTTTTATAAGTAGTTCAAAGTTTTTCATTGAATTTCCAAATTTATTAGTTTATTATTAATATTGAAAAAATCAAAATTTTAATAATTGTATTTATGAAAAAATGTATTAATTTTATATGGTAATAACACTATCAAAGTGTTATAATCTTTCAAGAAGAGCACATTCCTTATTCAAACACAAATACAATGTTTTGTAGAAAAGGATTATAGCCAACCCCTCCGGAAAATAAATGTAGAAATTTAGAACTTTGGTAGTGTTGGGATAAGAAAAAAATAATTTTCAACACTTTAGTTATTTTGGTTGTTCTATACATTGGTGAAATTTGGGCTTCATCTCAAAATAAAATAGAACCAATCCAAAAATATTTTATAACCCATACTTTTAAAACTAAATGCAACTCTTACCATAAGATTTTGAGTGATTTAACACAAAAAAAAAACACCAAATATATATCTCTAACTAGATACCTCATTGAAATGGTTGATTCTGTTACTAATGGTTTTAGCATTAAACATTATAAAATTTGTAATCAATGTTTTTTTAATGACTAACACAACATCTATCACACTGATTATATATGTGTATTTATGGGGAAAAAAAACTCAAAATGTTGGAAAGTCTTATGTTGACACCAAATTAACATACACACTAATCACATTAACAAATAAATAATAAATAACACAATACATAATAAATAAAAATAATATGAATATTATTATTGGGGGCTTGGTTGGTGGCTAAAGAAACACTAGTCTCACTTCCCCCACAAAGATTCAAATCCCAGTGACAAGTTTGTCCTCATGCCATGGTCAATATTATTTATTATTTATTATTCATATTATAACCAGTATGAACAAGGACACACTTTAATGCTACTAAAACCCTACGACTCTCAATATATTCACCCCTTAATTACTCTGATGCCACACTTATCATTCTCCCAAACCCTTAATATCCATCACAATCATCCTTTGATAGACTATGACCCTCAATCAATGAAACCCTTTAATATAATGATATCACTAACCGTTATAACCTTATACAAAATATACCTCCTAACCATTATGATATTTCATACAATCACCCCTAAGTAATATTACACTAAGATATCCCTTGACCCTTATGTTCCCTACCATAATCATTATTTTTTACCAACATTGACCTTGGTTGAGTTTTATTGACTATTTAAACCATATTCATTGTGCTTCATCATATAATTTAATTGCATTGACCCACTAACCCCTAGATCCCTTTCCTACTAACAACATCCCACTAATCAACTACTATGTTAAACATGTACCCAATAATTTCATCCCCTACACACCTCCTAACATAGTGACCTGATTAACCCATTAACCCTCCATGTTCATTACCAATATTGACCATTCTTGATCACTAAAGACCATCGTTGTCCATGGTTGACCTAATTAACCATGGTGGACCATAATCAATCATTAGTAACCATAATTGACCATGGTTGATATAGTAACTAACTAACCCATAAACTCTTAACTCATATTGACCTATTGTGACTAATCTTGACCATTTGTGAACATTGGTCACTTTCCAAAACTAGTTACATGCCCCTTACCCATGAATGAACCCATTAACCACCTAATACACTAGCACCCTCACACCCACCTCCTTTACCCACCACCCTTGATACACTAATCTTAGTAACTCAATAACCCTTGACCATCATCAATGATGTCAATTTTCATTAACCATAGTTGACCATATTGACTATATAGACCATATTCACTATAACTTACCATATTAACCACATGGACTCACTAACCACTAGCCTGCTTACCCTCTAATGTCATGCCAATTATATTCCACTTATCCATTGTCCACATAACTTTATAATCCCATCACCCATCAAATCCATAACTTGGTGACCCCATTAACCCCTCAACCCTCTAGCCTCATTAATGATGTGGGCCATCATTAACCATGGTTAGACTTATTGACCACATTGGACCATATCATATAATCATTAATCATTGTTTTCCATGGTTGGTTTGGGAACCCATTGACCCATAACCCCCTAACCCACATTGAATCATGTCGACTAATGCAGATTATTAGTCAACATCAATCACCTGCCACAACTTGCCACCTACCCTTTTTTAATGAACTAACCCATTGATAACTTAATCTAGTAACACCCTAACTTAATAGTCTCAATCATTGAATTTCCTTGAACAACATCAAACATATCAACCATCATTCACCTCCATTAACCAATTTTTACCTATATTGACCTTATTGACTGTATATACAATATTCACCATGGTTCACAATATAACTGCATTGATCAAATGACCACTAGCCCATTCTCCTACCAATGTTTTGCCGACTTATATTCCACTAAATCATTAACTGTGTATCCCACTAGTCTCATTGTCCATGTTATAGGAAAATACCCCCGCGGACAGGTGAATTTCCTCTTGGATCTTGGACTTCTAAGACCAAGACAAAAATGTGCTAACTTTGATCACTGACATCCATTTAAACCTAGCTAAGCTAATCTATAGATAAGAGGAAGAAGATGTACCTTTTTATGATGTTTGTCCTTGTCCAGTCCAAGTTGAGCTCTGATCCTCCAGCTCTTCAACAAGTCCTACAATCCAATCAAAGACAAATCATACTTCCTATTCTACCATGATTAGTTTTGAAACTAGATCTATCCATTAAAGACAAGTTCATGTAGGTATACACAATCTTGAAGGAAACATTCCAAGCACATGTATTAATGAGAACTCAATAGAGATACTTACAGACCTTTGATGAAGCTGTAGCACCCTCTCCAATCTCTCCTTGTCCAACCCCTTGGTCAAATGATCCACAAACAAAATGACTATGCTTCACTGATTATCTCCCTTGTGAGATCATAATTTTGATGCCTTCAATGTATCCCTTTCGTAAGAGATCATAAGTTAGGTATCTCTCAATCTCTTCATCCTTTCACCATGAGGAGGCCTCCTTATATAGGCTTGGATAAGCCTAACCACCTTAGAGATTCTTGGGATAGGTTAAGGATCTTCCTCCATCATTTTTGGATCATCCCTAAGATTCAACCTTGACCTCAGATTCGAATCAAACTAACTCCATAGATGAGGGGTATTTTTCCCTGATTTTCCTCAACAACCCAATATTTCCTCAAATATCCTAGCGCTCCTCGAGAATGGGGCACAGAGTGTTGAAACGCTCCCCCAAAGGAGGGCAAGGATCACTGGCACTCCCTGACGGTGGGTAGGGGAGTGTTTCCCTTCAAAAATGACTTTTAAGTGGTCTTTTTCATGGTAAACGCTTTGTACTCTTTGTCATGTGATTTCTCTTTCTTAAACCAGTCTTTTAAGTGTCCTTTTGATGTTGTTTGAGACACTACATAGGAAATATGATTGTATGATGTTTGAAACACTTGTGATACTTATGGATAAAATGAGACACTTGCGACACTTGTAATGACGACAATAGGTCATCATTGAAATGAGTAATTTTTATGTGTAATAGATTTCCCCCCAAACTGCGAAGTTAGAAGATGGAAACTAATGATTGAATTACTTTGTAGACTTTTCAAACAAGGGTATGGACTTGGAGAACCTGGTAGAAGCTAAACACAACCATGAAACTAACATTATGACATGTTTCAAACCCAAGGCAGACATACCTATGCTTGAGTGATAAATACTTTCAAGGTATGGCCGCCATAAGATACACTACAGATCCATAATTATATTGACAAAAAGGTATAGCCACTGAAGATACAATGTGCATATATACTTCCATGACATGAAGTAATCGTAGCCACGAAAAATACACAATGGATCTACAAATATAACCAGAATGAACTGGTTGGATTCGCCTCATAGGTGCCATCACAAATGTAACCACAATGTAACAGGGATGACTTAAAACAGTTTTAGGTTTGAACGGTAGGAGAAATAGGAACAAACCTGAATGGATAGTGAAGAAATGACCATAAAAAAACCTTTATGTTATCATAGCACAAGGTGGGGGTAATCAATGAGGGTTTGATCGTAATGATTTGTCATTCCTGGTAATGAGAGCCGGACATGCAGAGTCAAATCCTTATGCCTGTAATGAATGGATCGTTAATGCATTGTGCCATCAGGTTGAGATAAGGACATGGGTACAACAGCTGTACATTAATTTGAAAACCTATTGATATGACCATAAATTCATGAAAGAAACATTACACAAACATCACAACTCTGCTCAAATCGAAACTATCACACCATTGGAATAATAATCATATGCATCATAAACAAAATGTGTCTAACCACCATTTTATAAGATTTACATTTTAATTTCAAATGAATGGTTTGTTGAATGATAAACCTGAGGCAAAAATCATGAAAACGACAAGCCAAATTCTAAGTTTAATTCATGATTTTAGTCATGAATTAAACATAGAAGAATCGAAAATCAAAATAGTAGAAAATAGTGAAATAGGATTTAACCCAATCAATCATAATAAACTTGTAAAAGTGTTTATAGACAGGGTGATGGAAGCTACAAAAAATGGAATGCCTCTCAATCATGTTTAAAAAATCAAAAACATGTGTGGTTGCCAACAATGGCGACGTACTGGGCGAAGAAGTTTTCCCTGCATCACCAAAATTTCATGTTAGGGTGAATCAAAAAAATGAAGATTTGAGAAGCAACTGACAACACATCAAGCATGAAAAGCCCAGGGAATAACATAGTCCAGCATTAGATGTGTTTCCATCAAAAGTGTAATTTGGTATCAGATCTAGATTACAAGAGGAACGATGTTTATGAAACTGACTCTGATACTGTTGACATAGCCACTACTGCCTACAAGCGTCCATAGCCTCGGCAGGGATGTCATTAAACCCACTTTAATACCTCTACCATGTCCTAAAGTCGTCCATTCATGATGAAGAACATCTTTATTCATGGATTAATTTTAAGGAATATACCTGATAATTTTCTTGAACCTGGCATTGCTTCGCTGCCAGTGGGCCTGTTCACTACCCTGACAAAGTTTCCTTCATATCATGGATGCATTTACCCACTACTAGCAGACCTGTTCAGAGTCTCGACGGTTTTACAAACACTTTTCACACCTTGCATTGCTTTCAACTCTCTAGAATTAATTTATAAATTTGTGGAAACTTTTATGATATTCAAGAGAGCGGGGTGATACTGAAAATTTCAGATTTTGAACACATAAATTGATCTCATATAATTCATATGGTTTTTAAATGATCCTTACATGATCTAAACACTTAGATTCCTGTTACGAAACCATCTCAAGGACATGAAGGTATAATCAAGTTGTTTTCTTAAAAACAGGGACAACGTTAAGAGTTTATTAATGATAATCGTTATCCTCTCAAGATTTTGAAAAGAAACCATCAACACTGTTTTGAGCAAGAACTTTCTTCTGTTGATTTGAGTTTAACAATTTACAGCATGGTTCCTTGAAAAGTAGTCAGTTTTTTCTCTTGGATAAAAATTATGATTTTCCTTCCACAAATGAAATGGTGACACAGACATAATTTTTCAGAAACAAACCAAAAACAAGCAAAATGAAAAGAACCAAAATGAAAAACAAAAAGGAAATTAAAAACTATTTACAAGAGGGTGGATATGAAATCATCACGTGAAATATCTCTTGAGAGACTAAAAGAAAATAGAAAAATCCTCATTAATATGATTGCAGTCCTACTCGTGGTACCTTGGGTTAGTGTTGAATTTACAGTTCAGATTTACTTATCTCTTTACTTTTCATTTAAAAAATTTCATGATGATACTGCGTTTTTGAAAAGCTGAGAGAAAGGGTCAAAGTGGACTTCCCTGACAACAGTCATATTATGGTTCTCTTGGTGCACCCACTTGTGTTCATGACTACATTATTACAAAGAGAAACAATGAGAAATAAAGCTAAAAGAAAAGTTACTCCTAAACCTACTCTAAATACTAAACAAATCAAAATACTACATAAATTCATGCTTCCAATGTAGCCATCAGAGTAACTCCAATCCTGCAATGGAAACAAAATAAAAAATTACTAGCAAGAATGGTAGTATATTGAAAAATGAAAAAAATATATCATACTTACCTTTATCATCATCATTTAAAAACAAGGCAAGCATGATCTTACCATTCCCTTGAACATTCTTTTTGTATGAATCCTCCAACCATTTTGCAATTTTGTCGTTATATGGGTTACAAAAATATGAAAAAATGAGATTGTGAAGCTTGTGAGAGTTATGGGGACCTGACATAACCATCGGCCTAGACTGAAGTTCCCCATCCTCCTGAAAATTTTCCTTTCGTTCCATATTTTCTCCATCTGAAGGATATAAAATGAGTGTGTTAAAGTTACCTCCTTGATCTCTAAATAAAGTGAAGATAATCTTACCATTCCCTAGAAAATTTTCGAGATATGAATACTCCAACCAATCTGCAATCCTATCATAATACATGCAATTAATAACATGGGATTGTTTGAAAGAATTCACATGCGACAAATATTCCTGATGGGAATAAAGTATTAGACTATCAAGGAAAGAATCTTGTAACAAGGTCGGATCAAGATGGTGAGAAATTATCATGATTCTTGATCGGAAAATAAGTATCTCATTCTCTTGAAACTTTCCATTGAGCTTAGATATTTAAAGGTTAACTATTTGAGGTGGACTAAATGGAATGACCAACGTTTTTGAATAATCATCATTGGTATTAATATTTGGCCGATTATACTTTTCAACCTCAAATAATCGATCATGGAAAAATTTAGATCCTTCTTGAAACACAAATTGAGATGAATCAATGGAAGATGCAATTTGAGACTCTTTCAAATCATTTCTTGATTTACCCACGGATAATTGATGAGAATAAGAATTAATATGTTCATGGGTAGAATTATTTTCCTCTTTATCTTCTATTCGGTAATCTCTTTGTACCTGATTATATAATGTTGAATTCTCTCCAAGGTAATATGGAACACGCAATTGTACAACATTAGGATAAAAAATATYAGGGTACAAGGAATAATATGTAGAAGAATTGAGGAGATGAAATGTGTCTCTTGAAATGATAGGTATATGCATTTCAAAATATGGTTTTGTCCCCTCTCCTTGTATAAACTGATCAACCTCTGTTGTATTCTCTTTTAAAGAATACAAGACAGTTTCTAAGAGACACTTTGGTTCATTGTGTAAGGGAAAATTTGAGAGCAAATCACTAGAGATAGAAGATTGATTTATAGTCTGCCTAATGATTTTGTCTCCCATTGATTGATCATGGATCTGTTCAACTAAATTAGGGGATTTTTTATCGTCCACATGATTATCAACTTCACATTCAACCTCTTTTACTTTAGAAACAGTTATAAAATCTATGAGAGTGTGACAACTGTCGTCTTTTAAAGTCAAGGTTCCTTCTTCGACAGGAGGAGACATCGTTGACAAAGAATGATTAGAGGTGACAATTGCATTTTTTAAAAGATGATGTTTCTCATGATTTTCCAAAATGAAAGAAGTTGACAAAAAATGTGGTGCTTCAAAATATTCAAGATCAACATCAAAATTTGAACCATCTTGAGATTGAGTGTCAGTGCTCAATTCAGATTGGTTAACAATTAATTGATCTTTCTTGTCTGAGAGAGAAATGAGTGATCAAACCACTCATTAATAAACAACATTTCTTTCAAAGGGAATCTAGTATAAACATGAATGAACCTAATTGCAAAATCAAAGAATGATTCACCATTTTCTTTCCTTAAGCAACTTAATTCTTCACTTAATTCATCATAATCATAGTTGTTAAAATATGATAAAAATTCAATTACAAACTCAGACAAAGAATGAATAGAATTAGCCCGAAAAGATTCAAACCAATATTTAACCTGACCTCAGAAGGTGAGAGCGAACAATCTTCATGTAACATTAGGATCAATGGTATTATGTCTAAAACATTTAAAAAAAAAATTAGAAATATGGTTTACTGCAGATGTGTTCCCTTCACCATCAAAGGTGAGTTCTGAAAAGAGATCAGTTGTCTTGTTGAAAGTAACTGGTAATGAGACATTGAAAGCATGTTCCAACACAGTGATTTGGGCAGGAGCCATGAAAAATTAAGAATTTGAAGAAATTGACTCCAAATAGTTAGCTTGTCATCTAAACTGCCTTGTAGTGCATTATAAGATGACACAGAAGAAGGATTTATAAATATGGAATTATGAAGGCTGAGGGCTGAAACATTTGATCATTAAATCAACCTTGGCCCTCCTTCTAGTGCCATTTGTTGATGGGAAAATTTGACATGCCATCAACTGGAAGAATAGATCTGGTCGGGGGTTGTCTAAATAACCCAAGCCGTTTGGTGTAACCTATTCTGACGGGTTTTATGGCTCTGTTAGTCAACTAAGGTTAAAACTATAATATATATACTCTAATATAATTATTTACAAATATGTTAAACAGAAAAGAAAATGTGAACATATCACTTATAAACAGAATTTACAGGGTACAAGTTTTAATGAAAGCTTTGCAAAAATTAGTGTTTAGGTAATTGTTTTCAGAAGCAGATAAAGAAAGAAAATTTTTGTATTTTATTTTTTCTAATCACAAATCTAAGAATTATAACTAAAACATGATTATAAATAGGATAAAATGATGGACAAAATCCAATCAAAGACTGTCCTATTTCACTAGTAAATAAAATGACAAAAATTAGAAGTCGGTAAAGCTAACCTATTATTAGTTTGTTAATGTGTTTGTGCCTCTATAAAATCAAAAGCATCCATCTGCCCCACCTTTGAAAGAAATCTGTAGTAGGCTTATACTAAAGTTTTCCTGAATAAATTCAAGATGTGTATTGGCATATAGGATTTAAGAACAGAATAATGGACACATATGATCTAATGATCTTATAATTATGAACAATTACAGTCAGAGAAATCTTTATGTAAAGCATTCATTTTTATCCATCAATTAAACATCAAAGTAAAATCCTGATATTAAAATTGATATGATGATCATAGTCATAACATATGGAACAACAAATCATGAACAACATTTAAAACATGAATACAATGGAACATAATATGTCATTGAGACTAAAGCTATACAACACATTAATATTCCAAAATAAGAGAAACATAACATAAATGAGACAACATTCACATTGGTCTAAAGACGTAATGCTATAAGTTGTTCCATTAAGTTCTGAAAATCATTTATCCATAATCTGTTCTAGGCCAAGATCTTGTTTACTTACAAAATGAAGAGTATTTAAAGTGATTTGAAATCTCATTTTCCTATATTCTAGGATAGGCTAGGATTTCATGAGATCAAAAATATTACAAAAATTGAGGGCTAACAACCACTCATAACTTAGTAGATTCTTCTAAAAAATTAATAAAAGTTTTAACAAAGCAAATAGAAAAGGAAATACTAGTCATTGAAATGCATAATCGAACATGTTCTCCCCATATGATCAACAACGGGATCTACTATTTTCTGAAAAATAAAACAAAAATAAGTTAGAAGATTTCTCATAACTAAATTCTAATTTTTTATTTAAAAGAGACCCGATTTTAGATAATAATTCAAACTGATTTTTAGAAAAATATAAGCTGCAGGTTTCTGTAGCCATTCTAAAATAGTAAAAATCAACAATAAAAATCTATTTATTTTATTTTTTTCAAACAGAATCAAATCCAAAAATAAACAATTATTAACTATTTCAATAATTCGAATTTATGATGGTGGAATTTTTTTAGTTTTCTAATGATCGTATTATTAGGCTGCTTAGTTTTATTGTTTATAAAAATTGAATTTGTAATATCCCTCGACCAAACCCAAATGTAAATATAATACAAGTATATTTAAGTTGGTGAGCTATATAGACATCATTTTGTAATACACCTGTCATGGCATGGTGCGTGCATATACAACACAATAAAGGGATGTAATTTTCACATTTCTGAATACCGCGTGCAGTAACTAAGGTGTGTGCAACCTTTGAGACAGAGGATACAATGCACAGTAACTAAGTGCGCACAATATTAAGGTCAACAAACCTTTGTGTATATAATATGCATTATAGGTTGGTGAGCCAATATTATAAGCCGTAATGCTTATATCTTGGAATTAGGCCAGTGCACCTAGATGTTAAAGGGCCAATGTGCCTACCTTGTACATGAACTCGTGATTAATATAAAATACGTCACTGCGTGTAGACCGACCACGATAAAGAGATGGGGGACTGAACTTCACCAGTTAGGGAAAGGGAGGGCCAAAAGTCAAGGGAATATTATATTAATATTTCCCAAAACATAGAGTATGGATAATTTTATCCTAAGTTCTAAAGTTGAGGACAAGTGGATAAAAGTAACTTCCGATATGACAAGTGTCAAGTTGGAGACATGCATTTATATCGTGGGGAAACTTAGCTGAGGATCTTCCTCTCACAGAAGGGGGAGACGAAYAGAAGGGAAGGGGGAAAAACCATCAGGCCGACCATCGTTTGGGGGGAAAAGAGTTCACAGTGATCCCAAAACACTTAATTATCCAGTCAATGACTCCATGACTATTCCACTCATACATTCTGTTAACCTTGAGACAACCATTCCACCTTTCTGAAACCTGTTTCCCTGTCCCTTTTGGTTGGTGTACTTGGTTAGCTTGGAGCGAGATTGAAAAAGTGGGTTGTCAAGCCCGTGAGTAGTTCTCTAGGCGATAGAATTTCTGGGGATTGATTTCCGTTGGTGCTAAACTGTAGCTACAGTTCTCTGAGACTTCCGGTCCGGCCTATTGCTGAAGCCCTGGAAGGGAAGTGGGGAAACCGAGGGACTGTTGAGTAGAGAAGGGGCACACTTCCTTGGGTGGGATAGGCATGTGGGGAATGCGAGGTTGTAGGTTGTTAGTTGAGTGAGCACCTGAGACAGAGTCTTTCCTGTTGTCCATGAGCCTTAGCCTGGATAGGAATCCCTTTACCCTGGGTGGAGCTAAGTCTTAGCTTGGGGGTGATTCACTGTTGAGAGTGATGAATAGTGAAATCTATGGCTGGGAGGTTCGTTGATGGTCTGCAAGCAATTGGTGACAGTCTTTCTAAGATAAGTACCAATTGTATGAAATATGGATATGATGTTTTGTTATTCACATGTCCATGTTACGATTTTACCATATATGTGACTATGATTGCTTGTGTGCACATGGGTAATTTCCTGTAAATGATGCATATCGTTAATTACTATTATTTTAATATAAAAGTCATATATTACAGAAAGTAACGGTTTTTTATGTTAGATGTAAATCTTCTGCGAGCGTATTGTATGTATATGTTTAGTTGCACGCAGTCTAAAAAAGTAAATTTAGGTGGCATTGCTTAGTTGACTATTGGGTATGCTACTGTATGTTCAACAGTATGGGAAAGAAGGAAATTCCTAGAGTAGCATGTTATGGCTTTATGGCTGGGAATGTTACTGACTGGCGTCAGAGCATGAGTGGTTTCTCTAGAGTGGCGTACCTCGGCCTCAGGATGGTCAGGGGGATCGTTACAGTTTGGTATCAGAGCCCAGTTCAACACTGAGCTTGGATGGGCCAGAAGGGTGAAATTGAAGTGAATATTCATAGAAAAGTAACTTCGAAGAGACTAGAATTAGAGTCATAGCATGTCCTTGGAAAAGGTTGGTGTACTGGAATGCGTGGTAAATTTGGCACCGCACGGGAAACTGTGGCGTGCCCGTATGCATGGTAAATTGTGGCACTGCATGGAGGATTATTACGTGTAGATGCACACGCTAAAAATTAGCCTTGCGCGGTAAGCACACCCATAGTAAGGTGCACATGGGGTGTGCATGTTTTTCTTAACGCCGAAGAGTTTTGTTGGTGCGCACATAATTGCGAGTATAAGTTGTTTCACGATGGTGTATTCAGTAGTATGCACGGATATTTGAGCGCGACGGAATATGTTAAACTTGAAATGGGGTATGCATAGGATGAAAATGAATGTGGAATACCTGTGTGTAGTATCAAAACCATGTGAAGTAGATGTTGGCATACAATGCCAGAGTAGTGTGCGTAAGTAGTCGGTACGATGAAGAAGAAATGCATAGTAGATTTAGGTGTGCAGAGAAACATTTACCTTGTAATATTGTTATGCACAATAATATAAATGAATAGGGTGAATTAATGCGCGCGAAGTTACTTGGAAGGCGAGGAGACTGAGTTTAAATTGCATAATAATAAAAGAAACATAAACACATAATCGCATTGAAGCATTAATTAAAAAGAATTCCGAATTTTAATTTCTTTCGATTTAGACAAATAAAAATAAAATATAAGATTACAAGAAAAACTTATTATAAAAGAAAACAAGAGTCATAATATTGTCAGGTAGAAATTGTAATAAAATAGTCTAAAATCCATTTCTGTATTTATATAATCATATTAATCACAAAATTACAAAAGGGTGATGACAAAAGTTAGCCTGTTGTAGAAAGGACCATTGGAGAACATGCCTATCATCTCTTGTACTTCTAACTCTGCTACAGGTTGTTCAAAATTCACTGAGACATGCTTATCTTAGTTGAAGACTTACTTCAGCTTAGCAATCTCCACCTTTAAAGAGGATTCTAACCAGATTGGTTGATTTTCTCCAATGCTTTCAGCCGTTTCAACCGTAGATTCCTCCTTCTTATGTCGCTTACTCCTTTTCTTCTTAGTGGCTGGCATGTTGATGACTAAATCCTTTATAATGGGATTCAGCCTGAATTCTAATTGCGAGTCTATGACTGGCTCTATGTGGAACTTAGTTGCTAGAAGGTGCACGAGGACCCTTTCCTCCTTATTCGCAAGAAAGCCTAGCATGTTTCTTAAATAACTAGTTTCACTAGACTTAGCTTTGTCCATGTATCTCGAGTTGGAGATACCGAAAGGTGTCTTTACAGAGAGAAGGAATTCGAGCAGCTTGAATATTACTACGGTTATGGATACACATATATCTTCATACTTGGGGAGTGGTAATTATAGCACTCCACTTATGAAGCACAGACAGATTACGTACAAGGAGCGTTGGGTTTCCATGCTCGGCCAATCCATTTCGAATGATTAGTTGTTGAGTTTGTTACATGGCGACGTTCAGTTGATGTCACATGGCTGAAAAGTATCGAACGAATGGAGCAGGGTGATCTGACTAGCCATCGCCCGCTCCATGAGTGGTGGATTTGACATGTTGGGACACGTGATACCGCATCTTGGTGAAAGTGATTTCGACGATACCACCTTCTTGAGCAAGTGTATCTCAGAAGACACTGTGCATCAGGGTTCTTGAGACTTGGGTCTTATCTGGAATTGTCGTGGTGATAACACCAGGAAACCGGGAGTGATAATGTTGATGTGTATGCTGAATCGAAATGGTGCATATTCTCGTGAATTGTTGAATTGTTAATCTTATTAGTTTCGATGGCTACACGTTTTGAAGAATTAACAACAACTCGATCAAGATAGACTAGTGCAGAGTCCATAGGAATGGAAGAGGCACAGGAGAATTACATTCATCCAGAGAAGAGTAGAGGGATGGATGTCCATTTGGGCATGGAAGGAACGAACTCCAACGGACATGGAGAAGAAAGAAACGAAGATATGAATATGGCTGAGACCATTAAGAATTTGCAGAAGGATGTCCAAAGCCATAAAGCTGATAATGAAAGGATTATGAAATCCAAAGAGAAACAGGATGACTTCAACATGAATCTATTGGAAGGTTTAGACAAAATAGAGAAGACATTGGTTAAGGAGAGTAACTCAAGTATATATGAGAGTCACAAATCTTCAGAGGAGAAGAGATAAGTAACAAGTACTAGTAGACATCACCATCATTCCCATAGGCATTCCCATAAGAGAGCAGGCAACAACTCAAGTCTATCCCCTGTCATAAGGTATAAGAGATCTGGGGTGGATGAGCTGTGAGGAGAAATGAACAAAATCAAATCTCCTACATTTGATGGTGAGAACAAGAAGGATGAAGATGTCGAAACATGGTTTCTAGGCATGAGGAAGTATTTTCAATTGCATAATTATTCTTCTTATGCTGAAGGTAGAAATGTTATCTATCAACTGAAAGGAAATACCTCCATGTGGTGGGTTCAACTTGTGCAGGTAAAACACATTGTAGAGAAAAGTGTTACTTGGAGAGAATTCAAGAAGTATTTTGAGAAGAAATACTTGACCAAGAGATACTATGACAAGAAAATGAAAGAGTTCTTTGAACTCAATCTTGGAAGTGCGAGCATAGATGAATATGAGAGAAGGTTTCTGGAATTGTTGAAGTATGTATCTTTCATTAAGGATGAGACAATCAAGATTCAATGGTACTTAAGTGGATTTCCATCATTCATCAGTGACCAAATACAGTATGATGATCCCAAGACATTAGAAGAGACCATAAGAAGAGATAAATGTTTATATGACCAGCTGAAAGCAAGATCAACTTTCTAAAGGGCTTGAGAAGACAATAATAAATTCAAGATGGATCAGAGGAAGAAGGGGGCTAAGCCACCATTCTTCAGAAATAATCCGCAATGGCAGAAAAGGCATAAGGAAACCAGATTGATTGACACAGGGAGTCAAGGACCAAGACAACCACCTATGCAATGTTGGGGTTGTAAAGGAGACCATAGGTTCATAGATTGTCCTCACAGAGGCGAAAAAGGTAGGACTGTTCACAATGTACAACGAGCTGAGATAGTAGAGGACATGGGTAGAAATGTGCCAAGAATTTATGCAGCCCTGGACAACAAGCAAGCAGATTATCAGTCACACATGATTGAAGTGGAAGGTATGATCAACAACCAGACCTTTGCTATTTTAATTGATTCATTAGCTAGCCATAGTTATATAGACCCAAATATGGTGGAAAGTTTGCATTTTACAAGAAGAAATCATGGGAAATCCTGGTGGGTGCAACTGGCTACAGGAGATAGAAGAAAATTTAATGAGATGGTTAAGTTCTGCCTCATAGACATGAATGGACTAAATACCAGGGAAAATTTGAACATCTTACCCTTAGGTTCCTATGACTATTTAATTGGGATGGATTGGTTGGACCTACATCATTCTCTATTGGATTGTCATAACAAAGAATTCACTTGATTGGATGAGGAAGGGAACCAAAGTGCAGGGAATTCCCAAGACAGTAACCGTTAGAGAAATTTCAGCATTACAACTAAACAAATGTTATAGAAGGGGATGTCAAATATTTACAGCTCATATGTAGGAGACACCTAGAGACAAGGTGACAAATTGGGAGGATTATCCAGTCCTGAAAGAGTTTGAAGATGTATTCAAGGAAGTACCCGGACTACCCCCAAGGAGAGACATTGGTTTCTCTATAGATTTGATGCCTGGAGCAACGCCAGTGTCAAAGTCTCCTTACAGAATGAGTACACCAGAATTGAAGGAGTTGCAAATGCAGCTTGAAAAACTTCTAAAGAAGGGGTATATATGCCCAAGTGTATCACCTTGGGATGCCCCAGTATTGTTTGTGAAAAATAAATATGGAACGTTAATATTGTGCATTGACTTCAGACAATTGAATAAAGTGACTGTTAAGAACAAATATCCTCTCCCAAGGATTGACGACCTCTTTGATCAATTGAAGGATGCAAGGATATTTTCAAAGATAGATATTAGATTGGGATACCATCAGGTAAGAATTAAAGAAGAGGATATCAAAAAGACAACCTTCAGGACGAGGTATGGTCATTATGAGTTCACAGTGGCACAATTTGGATTGTTAAATGCACTAGCTATTTTCATGTGCTTAATGAATGGTGTTTTCTGAGAGTATTTGGACAAGTTTGTCATTGTCTTTTTGGATGACATTCTTATATATTCCAAGTCAGAGGAAGAGCATGAACAACATTTGAGGATGATGTTGCAAGTATTAAGGGAACATTAGTTGTATGCCAAATTGAGCAAGTGCTCATTTTATTAGAAACAAATTCATTATTTGGGGCAGATCATCTCAAAAGATGGGATAGCAGTGGACCCTGAGAAGGTAGAAGCCATTAGAGAATGGTCAGCACCAAAAAATGTGTCAGAGTTCAGATCTTTCATGGGCCTTGCAGGCTACTACAAGAGATTCATTGGAGGATTCTCGAAGATAGCACACCCAATCACTTCTTTGCAAAGAAAAGGTATGAAGTTTCAGTGGATGTTGGATTGTGAAAAGAGTTTCCAGCATTTGAAACAATTATTGACAAGTGCTCCAATACTAAGGATCGAAGACCCAAATGAAGATTTTATTGTATGCATAGATTCATGTAATGAAGGACTAGGTGGAGTCCTCGGTCAAAATGGATTTGTGATATGTTATGAATCAAGGATGTTGAAGGAGCATGAAAGAAACTATGCCACTCATGATTTGGAGCTGGTAGCCATTGTGCATGCCCTGAGGAAATGGAGGCACTACCTCATGGGAAAGAGGTTTGAGCTAAGAAAATACCACAATGGTTTGAAATATTTATTTCATAAGCCAAATCTAAATGCTAGACAAAGAAAATGGTTAGAATTTCTAAGCGAATATGACTTTGATATAAGGCATATAAAAGGGAAAGAAAATAAAGTGGTTTATGCACTCAGCAGGAGAGTACATGAGCTTCATGTTGCAACCATAAGCATGTATCAGACTGATGTTAAAAGAAAAATTCTGGAGGCTGTAAATACAGATCTGTAGTACAGAGAATTGATAGCAAAGCTACAACAAGGTAAGACACCACAGAAGATGTATATTTATAAGTTGGGAGTAGATGGAATAATGTTGCACAAGAACATAATTTTTGTACCAAATGTTCAGGACTTGAAATGTATAATTTTTCATGAGATGCATAATTCTCCTTATGCAGGGCATCCCGGATATCATAAAACCGTAACAGTGGTCAAGAGCCAATACTTTTGGCCATGTATGAAGAGAGAAACTGTAGAATACATCACTAGGTGTATAGAATGCCAGAAAGTTAAAACAGAGCATAGGCACCCAACAGGATTGCTGCAACCTTTGTCCATTCCTGAATGGAAGTGGGAAGTGGTAGCAATGGATTTTATTACGATATTGCCCAGAACAGGAGAGCTACATGATTCGATTATGGTGGTGGTGGAAAAGCTTACAAAATCTACCCATTTCATTCCACTAAAAACTACTCACAAGGAAGTATATGTCGCTGATATTTTCATAAGGGAAGTGGCACGATTGCACAGAATTCCTAAAACGATTGTATCTGATAGAGACCCAAAATTCACCTCCAATTTCTGGAAATGATTGTTCAAAGGATTCAGAACGAATCTGAGCTTTAGTAAAGCTTACCATCCTGAGTCTGATGGAAAGATAGAAAGAGTGAACAGGGTGATAGAAGATATGTTGAGAATGTATGTGATGGACAAACCATCAAAATGGGAAGACTACTTACATTTAGTAGAATTCGCTTATATTAATCGAAATGTTGATGTGTATGCTGAATCGAAATGGTGCATATTCTCGTGAATTGTTGAATTGTTAATCTAATTAGTTTCGATGGCTACACGTTTTGCAGAATTAACAACAACTCGATCAAGACAAACCAGTGTAGATTCCATAGGAATGGAAGAGGCACAGGAGAATTACATTCATCCAGAGAAGAGTAGAGGGATGGATGTCCATTTTGGCATGGAAGGAACGAACTCCAACGGACATGGAGAAGAAAGAAATGAAGATATGAATATGGCTGAGACCATTAAGAATTTGCAGAAGGATGTCCAAAGCCATAAAGCTAATAATGAAAGGATTATGAAATCCAAAGGGCAATAGGATGACTTCAACATGAATCTATTGGAAGTTTTGGACAAAATAGAGAAGAAATTGGTTAAGGAGAGTAACTCAAGTATATATGAGAGTCACAAATCTTCATAGGAGAAGAGATAAGTAAAATGTACTAGTAGACATCACCATCATTCCCATAGGCATTCCCATAAGAGAGCAGGCAACAACTCAAGTCTATCCCCTATCAAAAGGTATAAGAGATCTGGGGTGGATGAGCGGCGAGAAGAAATGAACAAAATCAAATCTCCTACATTTGATGGTGAGAACAAGAAGGATGAAGATGTCGAAACATGTTTTCTAGGCATGAGGAAGTATTTTTAATTGCATCATTATTCTTCTTATACTGAAGGTAGAAATGTTATCTATCAACTCAAAGGAAAGACCTCCATGTGGTGGGATCAACTTATGCAGGTACAACACATTGTAGAGAAAAGTGTTACTTGGAGAGAATTCAAGAAGTATTTTGAGAATAAATACTTGACCAAGAGATACTATGACAAGAAAATGAAAGAGTTCTTTGAAACAATCTTGGAAGTGCGAGCATAGATGAATATGAGAGAAGGTTTCTGGAACTGTTGAAGTATGTATCTTTCATTAAGGATGAGACATTCAAGATTCAACGATACTTAAGTGGATTTCCATCATTGATCAGTGAAAAAATACAGTATGATGATCCCAATACATTAGAAGAGACCATAAGAAGAGCTAAATGCTTATATGACTAGCTGAAAGAAAGATAAGCTTTCTAAAGGGCTTGGGAAGAAGGGGGCAAAGCCACCATTCTTCAGAAATAATCCGCAATGGAAGAAAAGGCATAAGGAAACCAGAGTGATTGACACAGGGAGTCAAGGACCAAGACAACCACCTATGCAATGTCGGGGTTGTAAAGGAGACCATAGGTTCAGAGATTGTCCTCACAGAGGCAAAAAAGGTAGGACTGTTCACAATGTACAACGAGCTTAGATAGTAGAGGACATGGGTAGAAATGTGCCAAGAATTTATGCATCCCTGGACAACAAGAAAGCAAATTATCAGTCACACATGATTGAAGTGGAAGGTATGATCAACAACCATACCTTTTCTATTTTAATTGATTTAGGAGCTAGCCATAGTTATATAGACCCAAATATGGTGGAAAGTTTTCATTTTCCAAGAAGAAAGCATGGGAAATCCTGGTGGGTGCAACTGGCTACAGGAGACAGAAGAAAAGTTAATGAGATGGTTAAGTTCTACCTCATAGACATGAATGGACTAAATACCAGGGAAAATTTGAACATCTTACCCTTAGGTTCCTATGACTATTTAATTGGGATGGATTGGTTGGACCTACATCATTCTCTATTGGATTGTCATAACAAAGAATTCACTTGATTGGATGAGGAAGGGAACCAAAGTGCAGGGAATTCCCAAGACAATAACCGTTAGAGAAATTTCAACATTACAACTAAAGAAATGTTATAGAAGGGGATGTCAAATATTTACAGCTCATATGGAGGAGACACCTAGAGACAAGGTGCCAAATTGGGAGGATTATCCAGTCCTGAAAGAGTTTGAATATGTATTCAAGGAAGTACCCGGACTACCCCCAAGGAGAGACATTGATTTCTCTATAGATTTGATGCCTAGAGCAGTGCCAGTGTCAAAGACTCCTTACAGAATGAGTACACCAAAATTGAAGGAGTTGCAAATGCATCTTGAAAAACTTCTAAAGAAGGGGTATATATGCCCAAGTGTATCACCTTGGGATGCCCCGGTCTTGTTTGTGAAAAATAAATATGGAACGTTAAAATTGTGCATTGACTTCAGACAATTGAATAAAGTGATCGTTAAGAACAAATATCCTCTACCAAGGATTGACGACCTCTTTGATCAATTGAGGGATGCAAGGATATTTTCAAAGATAGATCTCAGATTGGGATACCATCAGGTAAGAATTAAAGAAGAGGATATCAACAATACAACCTTCAGGACAAGGTATGGTCATTATGAGTTCACAGTGGCACAATTTGGATTGTTAAATGCACCAACTGTTTTCATGTGCTTAATGAATGGTGTTTTCCGAGAGTATTTGGACAAGTTTGTCATTGTCTTTTTGGATGACATTATTATATATTCCAAGTCAGAGGAAGAGCATGAACATCATTTGAGGATGATGTTGCAAGTATTAAGGGAACATTAGTTGTATGTCAAATTGAACAAGTGATCATTTTATTAGAAACAAATTCATTATTTGGGGCAGATCATCTCAAAAGATGGGATAGCAGTGGACCCTGAGAAGGTAGAAGCCATTAGAGAATGGTCAGCACCAAAAAATGTGACAGAGGTCAGATATTTCATGGGCCTTGCAGGCTACTACAAGAGATTCATTGGAGGATTCTTGAAGATAGCACACCCAATCACTTCTTTGCAAAGAAAAGGTATGAAGTTTCAGTGGACGTTGGATTGTGAAAAGAGTTTCCAACATTTGAAACAATTATTGACAAGTGCTACAATACTAAGGATCGTAGACCCAAATGAAGATTTGATTGTATGCATAGATGCATGTAATGAAGGACTGGGTGGAGTCCTCAGTCAAAATGGATTTGTGATATGTTATGAATCAAGGATGTTGAAGGAGCATGAAAGAAACTATGCCACTCATGATTTGGAGTTGGTATCCATAGTGCATGCCCTGAGGAAATGGAGACACTACATCATGGGAAAGAGGTTTGAGCTAAGAACATACCACAACGGTTTGAAATATTTATTTCATAAGCCAAATCTAAATGCTAGACAAAGAAAATGGTTAGAATTTCTAAGCGAATATGACTTTGATATAAGCCATATAAAAGGGAAAGAAAATAAAGTGGTTGATGCACTCAGCAGGAGAGTACATGAGCTTCATGCTGCAACCATCAACATGTATCAGACTGATGTTAAAAGAAAAATTTTGGAGGCTGCAAATACAGATCTGCAGTACAGAGAATTGATAACAAATCTACAGCAAGGTAAGACACCACATAAGATGGATATTTATAAGTTGGGAGTAGATGGAATAATGTTGTACAAGAACAAAATTTTTGTACCAAATGTTCAGGACTTGAAATGTATAATTTTGCATGAGATGCATAATTCTCCTTATGTAGGGCATCCCGGATATCATAAAACCGTAACAGTGGTCAAGAGCCAATACTTTTGGGCATGTATGAAGAGAGAAATTGTAGAATACATCACTAGGTGTATGGAATGCCAGAAAGTTAAAACAGAGCATAGGCACCCAACATGATTGCTGCAACCTTTGTCCATTCCTGAATGGAAGTGGGAAGTGGTAACAATGGATTTTATTATGGGATTGCCCAGAACAGGCGAGGTACATGATTCGATTATGGTAGTGGTGGAAAAGCTTATAAAATATGTCCATTTCATTCCACTAAAAACTACTCACAAGGCAATAGATGTCGTTGATATTTTCATAAGGGAAGTGGCATGATTTCACGGAATTCCTAAAACGATTGTATTTGATAGAGACCCGAAATTCACCTCCAATTTCTGGAAATGATTGTTCAAAGGATTTGGAATGAATCTGAGCTTTAGTACAACTTACCATCCTGAGTCTGATGGAAAGACAGAAAGAGTGAACAGGGTGATGGAAGATATGTTGAGAATGTATGTGATGGACAAACCATCAAAATGGGAAGACTACTTACATTTAGTAGAATTCGCTTATAATAATGGGTACCAGGAATCATTGAAAATGAGCCCATTTGAAGTACTTTACGATAGGAGGTGAAATACTCCAGTAAGTTGGGATAACCCTGCTGATAGAACAGTAGTTGGGCCAGAGTTTCTCAAAGAGATCGAGGACCAAATGTTAAAAATTAAGAAGAATTTGAAAACTACCCAAGACAAACATAAAAATTATGCGGATAAAAACTGAACCCATAGAGAATTGAAAGTGGGTGATCATGTTTTCTTGAAAGTAAAAGCTAATAGGAGTTCTTTTAAGCTGGGAAGCTGCGCCAAGTTGGCAGCCATATTTTGTGGACCATTCGAAATCCTAGAGAGGATTGGTCCAGTTGCTTATATGATTGCATTGCTTGCATCTATGTCTATTCACAATGTATTCCATATATTATTGCTAAAGAAATATATACCCAATGCTAATCATGTTATTGATTGGGATGTTATCCAGGTGGAGCAAGAAGGCACTTTCCAAGTGCATCTGGTGTGCATCCTGGATCGAAAAATCAAACAACTCCGGAATCGATCCATAGGGCTTGTAAAGGTCCAATGGACCTGGTACAGACCTGAAGATGCTACTTGGGATCATGAGGATGCAATGCGGACAGAATACCCGCATCTTTTTGAATAATTTTGAGAATTTTGTGGTATATGTGTACATGATGCACTGAGGACAATGCATAAATAAGGGGAGGGGATTGTAATATCCCACGACCAAGCCAAAATGTAAATATAATACAAGTATATTTAAGCTGGTCAGTTGTTTAGACATCATTTTTTAATACACCTGTCATGGCATGGTGCACGCATATACCACGTAGTAAAGGGATGTAATGTGCACATTTCTAAATACCGCGCATAGTAACTAAGGTGTGCGCAACCTTAGAGACAGAGGATACAACACACAGTAACTAAGTGCACGCAATATTAAGGTCAACGAACCTTTGTGTATATGATATGCATTATATGTTGTTGAGCCAGTATTATAAGCCAGAATGCTTATGTCTTGGAATTAGGCGAGCACACCTAGATGTTAAAGGGCCAATGCGCCTACCTTGTACATGAACTCATGATTAATATAAAATAAATCACTACGTGTAGACCGACCACGATAAAGAGATGGGGGACTGAACTTCACTAGTTAGGGAAAGGGAGGGCCAAAAGTCAAGGGAATATTATATTAATATTTCCCAAAACATAGAGTATGGATAATTTTATCCTAAGTTCTAAAGTTGAGGACAAGTGGATAAAAGTAACTTCTGATATGACAAGTGTCAAGTTGGGGACATGCATTGATATCGTGGGGAAACTTAGCTGAGGAGATGACTCTCACAGAAGGTGGAGACGAACTGAAGGGAAGGGGGAAAAACCATCAGGCCGACCATTGTTTTGGGGGAAAAGAGTTGACAGTGATCCCAAAAAACTCAGTTATCCAGTCAATGAATCCATGGCCATTTCACTCATACATTCTGTTATGCTTGAGACAACCATTCCACCTTTCTGAAACCTGTTTCCCCGTCCCTTTTGGTTGGTGTATCTGGTTAGCTTGGAGCGGGATTGAAGAAGAGGGTTATCAGGGATGTGAGCAGTTCTCTGGGCGAGAGAATTGTTGGGGATTGATTTTCGTTGGTGCTAAACTAACGCTACAATTCTCTGAGACTTCCCGTCCGACTTGTTGCTGAATCCCTGGAAGGGAATTGGGGTAGCCGAGGGACTGTTGAGTAGAGAAGAGGCACACTTCCTTGGGTGGAACAGGCATGTGGGGAATGAGAGGTTGTAGGTTGTTAGTTGAGTGAGCACTTGAGACAGAGTCTTTCCTATTGTCCATGAGCCTTAGCCTGGATATGAATCCCCTTACCTTGGGTGGAGTTCAGTCCCAGCTCAAGAGTGATTCATTGTTGAGAGTGATGAACAGTGCAATCTATGGCTAGGAGGTTCGTGGACGGTCTGCAAGCAGTTGGTGACAATCTTTCTAAGATAAGTACCAATTGTATGAAATATGTATATGTTATTTTGTTATTTACATGTCCATGTTACGATTTTACCATATATGTGACTATGATTGCTTGTGTGCACATGGGTAATTTCCTATAAATGATGCATATCATTAATTGTTGTTATTTTAATATAAAATTTGTATATTACAAAAAGTAATGGTTTGTTATGTTAGATGTAAATCTTCCGCGAGCATGTTGTATATATATGTTTAGTTGCATGCAGTCTAAAAAAGTAAATTTAGGTGGCATTGCTTAGTTGACTACTGGGTATGCTACTCTATGTTCCACAGTATGGGAACGAAGGACGTTCCTAGAGTAGCATGTTTCGGCTTTATGGCTGGGAATGTTACCGACTTGCATCAGAGCATGAGTGGTTGCTTTGGAGTGGCATACCCCAACCTCAAGATGGTCAGGGGGATCGTTACAGAATCTACATTACTTTGTTTCTCATTTTTTTTTATGAAATTTCTTGTTGTAATGTTTGTTAATATGACCATGATCATGCTCAGAAACAAGAGTAGGAGAGTACCTTCCTTTCCACACATCCATTAACTATTCCAATGTTATTCTTGGTGAAAAAAATGCATCGTGGTTTCTTAACCATGGGGGTTTACAAAGGAACGAAGTTTGGTTCAATGAAGAGATAGTAATCGTGTGGATTAACACATAGGTATTTGATAGAAGGGTTTAGCTTCTTTTTATGATAGAATTGGGTCGTTTGCTGCATATATTCACACCCACAGAGAGGAAAGGGGAAAAAAAAAACTCAGGCGAAACAAATTTTCTAAGAAAATGTTGTCCAGAAAATGAAACATACCTCTGAAATGGATTTGTTTCTGAAGAATCTACCGATAGTGAAGGTAAATGGCCCCATTTCCAAAATGCATTTTAAAGGGTTTGGACTAATTCGTAACCGTTTGCTCAGAATTGCTCTCGCAAAAACATGTCTTTGACATGCAATTATGGGTTTTCTTAGAAAAGAAACACATAGCCATTCGCAAAAACATGTCTTTGACATGCAATTATGGGTTTTCTTATAAAAGAAACACATAGCCATTTGGTTGGATTCACCTCACAGGTGCCATGACAAATGTAACCAGAATGTAACAGGGATGACTCAAAATAGTTTTATGTTTGAACGGTAGGAGCGATAGGAACAAACCTGAATGGATAGTGAAGAAATGGCCATAACAAAACCTGTGTGTTATCATAGCACATAGTGGGGGTAATCAGCGAGGGTTTGATTGTAATGCTTTGTCATTCCTGGTAATGAGAGCCGGACATACAGAGTCGAATCCCTATTCTTGTAATGAATGGATCGTTAATGCATTATGCTAGCAGGGTGAGATAAGGACACGGGTACAGAAGGTGTACGTTAATTCGAAAACCTATTGATATGACCATAAATTCATGACAGAAACATTACACAAACATCAAAGCTTTGCTCAAATCGAAACTATCACACCATTGAAATAATAATCGTATCCATCACAAACAAAATGTGTCTAACCACCATTTTATAAGATTTACATTTTAATTTCAAATGAATGGTTTGTTGAACGATAAACCTAAGGAAAAAATCATGAAAACGAGAAGCCAAATTCTAAGTTTAATTCATGCTTGTAGTCATGAATTAAACATAGAAGAATCGAAAATCAAAATAGTAGAAAATAGTGAATTAGGCTTTAACCCAATCAATCATAATAAACTCGTAAAAGTGTTTATAAACAGGGTGATGGCAGCTACAAAAAATGAAATGCCTCTAAATCATGTTTAAAATAACAAAAAACATGTGTGGCTGCCAACAACTTTATACATTCTTATTCATATATAATCAAGTTAAATTACAAATTTTAGTTAACAATAAAAACTACTATAATCCAACTCACTCTTATTTAGTACTTAATTTTTTTTATTAAGATTTATGTTTATAATTTAACTCTTATGTATTACTTAAATTTGTTTATTTAACATCTCACCTAGCTTAGGTGAATGTGTACTCACCAACTCTCGATTGGTTTGAAGTTATTCCAAGTAGGTTTGCTAATGTTCCATAATAGCATAGCTACTTGATGAGTTTAAACTTATAACGAGAGGTTTGCAATTGTTACATAATTGCATATAAAGCAATATGCTTACAATATAAGAAGTTATAGAATATGTTTTAAACTACAATTATTAATTAATTAGAAACACTCTAATTTTGAGTAAATGAAGGTCTAAATCAAATTTTGATAAGTTTGTATTACAATGTTGAAAGGTTAGTCATAAGAACTATGATATTTTTTAAATGTAATTTGTTGATTTCATCTGTCTTTTGTTATGTAAATGTATTATTTTTGGCAAAATTTATGCTTAAAAATTCTAAATTATAAGTTTATGATTTCAAAATATAATAATTATTTAAGCCGTGAAAGGAAATGGTTTTACAATGATAGAAATTATTTCGATTAATATTCACAAACTAATTTAACATAAATAATTTAGTGTATAAATCTAAATCCTGAAAGACCTATACTGCAACATAAAGAAAATACAGAGGCTTATACTGCAACATAAAGAGTTAATTTTAAAGAACTATGAGAACAATGAAATTTAAAAAATTAAGGGAGTTCAGAAAGATAGATTGATCAGGTTTTACATTAAATAATAACAGCTTTGTCCATTACAATAAATCTGCACAAGCTGCGCATTGAATTTTGCAGTATTAACTTAAATGAATGACTAAAAACTGGTAACAGGAACAGATCCCTGCTATAATATAAAACACACGGAGAAGAAAGTCACAAAATTGTAAACAGGAAAAAGAAAGCGCTGAAACGAAAATAGACCACATCAGTATCAGTTCATACAATCATGAACCATATCAATCAAACATCTTGTTTATAGCTAATCCTTCTGTACCACTGAGGATTTTCTCAAAAAATCCAATCCCAGAGAGAGAGTGAGAGAGGGTAAACGCTCATCTTCGTAATCTTCTCCCCCTGGCGCTGGAAGATTCAAATCGAATGATCTCGGCGTCGCTTTTTTCTTTGTAGCAGGAGGAGAGAGTTGCGTGTCTATCACTTCTGAGTAGGAAGACGAATCACCAGTCTGCGAGGGTTTAGGAAGTATACTCTTCACTACACCCTCTCCCACCCACTCATGGCCATTGGGTTTCTTCATCATCTGAAGCCCCCACAACGACATCTGCACCTCCGGCGGCGGCTGCAGCAGCGGCAGAACAAGAGTGCTGGGCATGAGATAGGGAATATTAATAGTCGTAGCTGTGGGACTCATGTTGTGATTGCCCACTCTCTCATTCATGTAAATGTGCGTCAAGGGCTTCCCTTGTTTAGCGATATTGGCAGATAACTTATTTTTGTTGTTGCCATGCTGAGCAGGCGGAGAGGGAAGCGGAGGGGTCGGAAGTCTGGCAGTGGCGGCGGTGGTGCATCTGTTGATGTGGGCGGTGTCGAGACTGAGGGAGGGAGCTGGGAAGTTGGTTTTGGCTTTGTCTCCCTTCAGATTTCTGGCAGCATTGTCATATGCTGTCGCTGCCTCCTCGGCCGTGTCGAAGGTGCCCAGCCACCTGCGTCTTTTAATGGAAGAATCTCTTATCTCCGCCGCGTATCGACCCCATGGCCTCTTTCTTACGCCTATGTATTTCACCTCCTTGGCACCATTCACATCCGCATCGGCCACGTTCTCGCTACCATTTCTATCTCCCGGAGCCATTAAGGGAATTCTTGTTACAGAGGGAGCAGGAGGATACCGAGAGGCTGAACAGACACTCTGGTGGCGAGACTGTCTTACAAGCGGGCGGCTGCTCTCTCACTAATCTGTCTCCCCGAACCACTGCAAGCAAGAAAACGCGTGTTGGCGGTTGTCCATGTGAATAAATAAATGACATGAAGCCACTGGCAATATAAATTTAATATGGTCAGAGTCAAATATAAATTTAATATTCAATCACGGCGTTCATAGCCACAAACAAGGTTGGAAAATCGGTTTTCATGGTGTATTTTGACCGTTCAAAATTTCAGTTATCCGTGAAATATAAGATGAAGTAAGCACTAGTATAAATGTACTGAGTTTTTTATTATTTTGGTATTTTATCGGGGGGATATTGGCCTGAAATCTGGTTTCTACATTTAAAAGTGCAAAACAGAAAATTGTCATGAGGATTTATGTTGGGAGGGCAAAGACTTAAAACAGTTAGACAACGTCTAAAAAAATCTGGTTTCTACATTTTAAAATGCAAAACAGAAAATTGTCATGAGGATTTATGTTGGGAGGGCAAAGATTTAAAACAGTTAGACAACATCTTTCACAAATTTCAAAGTGGTCACATTTATCAAATATGAACCTACATTACCATTATTATTTTTATTGTTTTTTAAACCTAATCTCTCAACATCTTCTCTACTCTCTATGCAATAAAAGTTTTAGTGTAGAATAAAAATTACTAAAGTGTTAGCGGAAATCTTTTAAAACATCTTAAAAATAAAATAAAATTATTATTAATTTTAATTTAATTATTTAATATCAATGGTTAAGAACATGTGTTTCCTCTTAAGAGGTCACAGGTTCAAATCCAGAGGGGGGTAGGGTATGTATACCTTCGTAGACTTTACCAGTCAAATCCTGGGCGGAGGGGGGTCCCTTGTCCCACAAACAAGGGGGTCTCATCCACCAATTTGGTGTGCTGGCTTGGCCGTGACCTTAAAAATAGATTATTATTATTATTATTTAATATATGGTAAATTATGAAAGTATGTTTAAAGGTACGAGTTCTGAATAAAATTGTGCAATAATAATTAGAAGATAAATTATGAAAGTATGTTTAAAGGTACCACTTTTTAATAAAATTTTGCAATAATAATTAGAAGAGGAGAGGTGGATTGATATTAATATGGTCCATAGAAAATGTTGCCAAGGCATTAGGGTTAGGGTTATTGCTACTCGAGGCTCCTCTTATAGTGATGCGGCAACGCATGGAAACAACGGAAGGGGTTTCAGGTGGCTAACATTCGAGCCTCCACCAGATCTTCGCTCACAACAACTATTCGAGGGCGCATTCAAGGACAAAGAGATGGATATTGATTCAAGGAAAACATCGACATCAACAAGCGTGTCACGGCCATGGATACCTGGGAAATGCATTCCCCAGGTGCCACAAGCCCCGAAATGTATCATAAGCACACTGAGGATCGAGGAACAGAAGCAATACATGAGAGACTACGCCTTAGTGGGCAAATTTTAAGGGCTTTGGCCCTCTGAACGTGTAGTGTACCCTTTCACTACCGAGGTTTCCAATCACTCTTAGTTTACCTTTATACATGAATGATTACATAATTCGTACTGAAATCATAAGCAAATTCTTTTAACATAATTAAACACACTCAAACACAGAGTAAAATATATGGGTACTGCTATAATTAATCATTCCATAGCATTTATCATTAATTCATTCACATAGCGGAAAACATGATACAAAACAGCACAGTCATGTCAAATGCGATAAACATAACTCAGATTACTTATCTTTTAGCTGTTGTAGAAAACACCAACCCAGTGCAGGCCTTCCACGAACCTCCCAGCCTTAGACCACACTGTTCATCAGCTCAACAGTAGGTCACCCCTGTGCTGGGACCGAGCTCCACCCCCGGGCAAGGAATCTAGACTCAGGCTGAGGTTACAGGGAAGACAACACATACACATTCAACAGGAAGAAGCTCTCCCAGAAATCTCCACGCTCACTGCACACAGACCCTCATTCCCCACATGC
>ML786187.1:13453-45127 GCA_009831015.1 Picea engelmannii | reverse complement strand
ATTTATCATTAATTCATTCACACAGCGGAAAACATGATACAAAACAACACAGTCATGTCAAATGTGATAAACATAACTCAGATTACTTATCTTTTATCTGCTGTAGAAAACACCAACCCAGTGCAGGCCTTCCACGAACCTCCCATACTTAGACCACACTGTTCATCAGCTCAATAGTAGGTCACCCCCGAGCTGGGACTGAGCTCCACCCCCGGGCAAGGAATCTAGACTCAGGCTGAGGTTATAGGGAATAAAACACATACACATTCAACAGGAAGAAGCTCTCCCAGAAACCTCGACGCTCACTGCACACAGACCCTCATTCCCCACATTCCTGTTCCACCCCAGGAGAGTGCACCTTCTCTGTCACCTAGATAGTCCTTCGACTGCCAGTCTCCCTTACCTTGGGTTACAGGAACAGGCTGAACCGGAATTCTCCGGGCTCTATGGCAGCTACAGGTATTTCTCTCAGGAGTTCTCTTCTCCCTCTGCGCACTCCCTCACCTGGAGGAGTCACTCACAGGCCAACAAGCCTCACGCAGTCCAGTGCTGCGCAATCACAACAATCCACAGGAACACAGACAAATGCTTCCCACGATGGCTCGACAATTACAGGACGATCTCACGGTGATGATTTCGGGGTGGGCTTCTCACACAGACTAGCTCAGTTCTCCCGGAACAACCAGGGATTCTTCCACTCGAGTTTAACACAGGGAATTTGGGTTCATGGAATGCGTTCTTGGGATTGCCTGGAACAGACACAGACTCTTCTCTCCGGACAGGTATTCCACGGTTTTTCTCAGGCAAAAACCCCTCACGGTTTCAGAGATGAATCAGGATATCAGCCAAAGGTCGTACCGGTTCCACGCACAGAGGTTCGGTTCAGAATGGAGGCGAGCGCCCACCCATGGTTCAGCTTAAGGCTTATATTTGCATGCACCAGGGTTGACACTTGTCACCCTGGGAACTGCATGCGTTCCATCTGTACGTTTTCCTCCCATTACTTGGGAACTCACGGGTCCTTCCAAAAGGACTTAGGATAAAAGAATGTGCACATGGATTTTTAGGAAATAATATTAAAATATTATTCCAGGCCTAAGCCCCCTAGGCTCCTTACTCATCCCCTTTCCCACCTTCCATCCCGTTGATCCCTTGCCCAAATCTGTGTACGCTCAGTACCCCATCACTCATTCATCATGGTCGGTCTACACTGGCGGTATTTATATTTTATTAATTGACCTGCATACATACTAGTACATCAACAGGCTCCTGGCCTTCAACACTTAGGCTCCCTGGCCTAACAAAACACATAAGCCTACAGCTTATACAAAACTTGGCTCACCAGCCTATAGAACATATTTACAATTCTTTGCATATAACATGATCTGTAACGGGGCTCGGCCTTGGGGACACTACAGAACGTGAACTGGTAAAATGGATACATCAATGGTGGAAGCCCAAAGGACACTATGACCTACAACTGGGCTCCAAGGGATTCTTTACCATAATCCTGCATAACTTAGAGGAAATAAATCACATTTTTGATGGAGGGTCGTATTTCTTCAACTCGGCAAGGCTCTTCTTGAGGTTTTGGACTGAGAAATTCAGCCCTGAAACAAAGGACTTCATGCATGCCCCAGTATGGATAAGTATATACTCCCTGCCGCAGGAGTTTTGGCTGGAAGAGGTAATGGACAGCATTGGCAACACCATTGGAGTGTATGTCAAATCCTCGGAGGCAACGAAACAAAGAAGATACACCTCCTATGCGCGCATTTTCATTTACCTGAACATCGCCAAGCCGCTCCTAGTATTTATTTCCCTAGAATATCATGATGAGGACTGGTTGCAAACCATTGACTATGAACACATTTCATTCAGATGCAGAAAATATCATGAGCATGGGTACCTCTTTAGGGACTGCCCCCTCAATGAAATAAGAAAATATGGTAACCCAAAAGTCAACAAAACCAAAGATGACTTTATCCAGGTGCCAGGAAGGTGCAAATAAGGAGGACGAAGACTGGTAGCCTAGGCAAACAAAGATCCGACCTCAAGCAACCAATATGAGATTCTGCAACAACAATCAGAGAACTTGGATGCCTCAGAGGCTCCATCTATAGAGAAAACACCTTAGAAAACAAGAAAGGGAAAGTAGAGGAAGCCCAAGATCCGACCCTATCCACTCCCCCACCTGGCTCCAACACTACAGTCGTGGAACAATCATAAATCGAAGACAGAGATGCAGAAATGGATATAGAGGAGCAAGAATTGGCGGCCGTTGACTTGGAGCACCTGGAACACGCTTATCGACACCAGAAACTCTATACCATACCCCCATACCAACTGAGAAAAGCCCATAAGGTCTTCCCTAACTCCTCAACAGGATCCACTACCAGAACTAGCTCAGGATTGGGAATACAAGGAAATACACAGAAAGAACAACGCAAATCCCAGAAAGATGAAAAGAAAAGGAGATGAAAATCAACTAGCAAGCTCATCCAAGAGATAGGGAACTTCATGGTTAAATCAGGTCAAATCCATCTCATCTTGGACATATTTCCCCCCATCTCCTCCCCATCCTCATCATGAATATTATCTATTGGAATATAAGAGGAATCAACGGTCGTAGTAAGAAAAAGATACCATAGGATATGATCATAGCAGAGAAACTTTATATAATGATGCTCCAAGAAACAAAATGTGCCACTGAAGATATGGACAAGCTCCTCATCTGCTACTGGAAGCAAGGGAAAGGGATAAACACGGTAGCCACGGGCACAGCCGGGGGTCTGGCTCTACTTTGGAACCCAAACTCAGTCACTTTGGAAAAACATTTCACAACTAAATGCTCCATCTCAGCAACCTACCGACTCATTGGCTCCAACAAACCCGACTACCTAACAAACATCTATGGACCAGCCATTTCGAGGGATAAGAAAGCCTTCCTAAGGAATCTGGAGTACTTGGCTACCCTAACCAAGGGGAACAAATGGATATTGGGAGGAGATTTCAATATGATATGCAATCTGGACGAGAAGAGAGGGGGAGCACGTCGCCTTGAAGCAAAGTCCAGGGATTTTCAAAACCTCATAGACAATTCAAACCTCATCAACACAAAAACTTCAAATGACATCTTCACTTGGACAAATCGAAGAATCAAATCCTATCAAATAGCTTGTAGGCTGGACTGATTTCTTCTCTCAGACTCCCTCATGTTGGAAGGAACATATCTAGAAACATGTATTCTCGATGTCCATGGGTCAGGCCACTAGCCTATCCAATTATGGTTGGACATTCCTTCCACCCCAGGCCAAAAACCCTTCAGGATGGAACAATTTTGGCTTAGTCACCTAGACTTTCAACAAAAACTCCACACCTGGTGGAGGGAGGCGGCAGTACCTTACGGTTCCAAGATGTACAGATTCCAGCAGAAACTTAAAAACTTCAAGTAGAGGCTCAAGATAGAACAAACACACCTTAGGCAACATCTTCGAAGCCCAAAAGAAACTAACAGACCAAATGGGCATCGTTCAAAGTCAAATCTGTGAGCAGGGGATATTTGAAGACCTCAAAGCTCAGGAAGCAGCAATAAGCCAAAAGCTCGAGGAAAGAAAATCCCAAGAACAGATCATGTGGTGACAAAATTCACGCATCCAAAGGCTCAAGGAGGGTGACAGAAACACCAAGTTCTTCCACAGGTCCACCATTCAAAGAAGGCATACCAATCACATCACTCAGTTAATCTCAGACAATGGGAAAATCATCCACTCCCATGAGGATTTGGAGGAGGAGTTGTGCACCTATTACCAAAACCTCTTGATGAAACCTCAAAAGGAAATATCTCAAGCCACCACCAGGGTCATGTAGCACATACCCACTTTAATCACAGAAGAGAAGAATGTCGCCTTGCTACGACCCATCATGCTCAAGGAAGTAGATCAGGTGTTGCTGGACACCCCAAAAGGTAAAGCCCCGGGACCGGATGGCTTTACTGTCAACTTCTTCCACCATTGCTGGAAAATGATCAGAGAGGAGGTTTGGTAGATCATCGAGGACTACAGAGTCTCGGGTCAGGTTCTCCATGCCCTTAACACAACGTTCCTAACCTTGATCCCCAAAGAAGAGCTCGTCAACCATCCCAAGAAATTCATACCAATCTCTCTCTGCAATGTCATCTACAATATTTTAACTAAGGTTTTAGCAAGAAGACGCAAGCCTATCCTCCCCCTCATCATTTCACCAAAGAAATCAGGGTACGTGGAAGGAAGAAAAATCTTGGATGGTGTCATCTTAGCACATGAAGTGATGCACTCCTTGCAGAAGACCCGTACTCCAGGTATGCTCTTAAAAATGGATCTCTCTAAATATTTTGAAAAGATAAGTTGGGACTATATGCACTCAATGCTCCTAGCCTTTGGTTTTTACCCCTCTTGGGTAAATTGGATCATAAATCTCACCTCTTCTTCCTTCTTCTCAATCCTCGCCAATGAAATCCCTTCTCATCCTTTCTCCCCCACCAAAGGAATTAGGCAAGGAGATCCTTTATCCACGTTTTTTTTAATTATCATGGCAGAAGGTCTTAGTCGATCTATCCAGGCCGCTATAGCAAACAAATCTATGGAAGGACTTTCTTTGCATGGAATCAATCCTCCAGTCTCTCACAGACAATTTGTCAATTACACTCTGATGATGGGATCCCCCACATTCATTGAGTCCCACTCCTTCCTTCAAGATTTATGTGACACTTCAGGAATGGAAATTAACAAGGACAAGTCCCATATCTTCTTTTTCAACACCCTGGTTCCAATTCAACACCACATCTCCGAAATATTGGGTTTCACTCGAAGCTCCCTTCTGTCCAAGTACCTAGGCATCCCCTTGTTAGACAATTCCCTCTGGAATAGTTCGTGGGAAAAACTCCTCACTTCCTTCTCAAAAATACTCTCCTCTTGGACCTAGCATGCTTTCAATATCCCTAGTCGCCTCATACTCCATAAGCCCGTGCTGCAAGCCTTGCCAACTTACACCTTCTCAGCCCTAGAGGCCCCAAATTTCGTCCTTAGTGCCATCAAAACCTTGCAAAGAAAATTTCTCTGGAAAGGGCTCAAAACAGGGAAAAATTTGGTGTTGATCAGCTGGGAAATGCTCTGCAGACCCAAGGCTCAAGGGGGTCTAAGAATAAGGGGCCCTTCAACCATGAAAACAATTTTGAGTGCTAAGATCTAATGGATATGTCTAAAAAGGCCTCAAGACCTCTAGGCCAAGCTCTGGAGAAGAAAGTACACTACTAACACAGTGGAAATAAACCTCATCAGATAGAACGGAGAAACCCCAGACTCCCTAATCTGGATGGTGATCAAGAAGAATTGACACCTTGTAATCAATCACGCCTTTTGGAAAATCTGAAATGGTCAAACAACCTTCTTCTGGAAGGATTTGTGGCAATAGTTACCTATTTTGGCGCAAGAGGCCTGGTATGACACCTTCAACACCCCAACTACTCAGGCAGAACAGAAAAAAGTGACAAACTATTGGACGGACAATCCAGCGAAAACCACATGGAGATGCTGGAAATATACAGGAGAGGACCTACATATCGATGCACAGGTGGATCTTCAGGCTTGTTACAACCTAATCAATGTGCGGAAAATCCCCATTCTGTCAGGCGAGGACATCCTTCGATGGGGACATTCACCAAGGGGCACCTTCAACATCCAAGAAGCTTATGCCGTCAAGACTTATTTCGATCTCTTCCCCCCGAGGAAAGCTTGGAACAAAATATGGTCCCTAAAGCATTGGCCAAAAATCAGCTTCTTCCTATGGTTGGTCATGCATGAAAACATTCTTACCTGGGACAACCTTACCAAAAGGGGGTTCACTGGCCTGTCCATTTTCCCTCTATGTAGGGAGGAGGCATAAACAATAAATTATCTCCTTAACATTTTCCCTTTCACCAACCAAGTTTGGGATCAATGTCTATCAATCATGTGCACCATGGATCAAAAGAGAGATAGCATCAACACCACCATTGAAGAATGGAGAGAAGTGTCTTTCAAGTCACCCATTCTCAACCGTATATGGCAATTTCTCCCAGGTTTTATCCTCTAGAAAATCTGGAGGGAAAGGAATAGAAGGATCTTCAGGAATGTCCATCTCCCATGGAAACATTGTTGGACTCAAAGATGCCACAATCTTTTGGAAACAATTAGACTGCAACATTGGACCGAAACGGACCTAAGGTGCCCAATTTAGGAACAAATCATCTTGAGGTATTGGAAATTCAACCGAACTCAGAGCCCGCCTCTTGCTCCTTGGAATCACTCCATCAAGGACATCCCTACTCATTGGTCCCATCCTCTAGATGATTTTATCAAATTCAATTTCGATGGAGCCTCCAAAGGCAACCCCGAGGAAACCGACTTTGGAGTGGTCTTCTGAAGTCACCAGGGAAACATTATTCTCATCACCATGGACAACTTAGGCCATACCACAAAGAACATTGCAAAACTATGGGGCCTCAACAGAGCCTTACAATTGGCCATTGAGCACAACTTCACCAAGCTGATAGTGGAATGAGACTCGAAAATCATTCTCAATCTCTTTCATAAAATCATGGATGGCGCTGACCCAGAGAGAATCTCACCATGCTGGCGAATTTCTCACGGTCTGAGGACAATTGTAAATCTTATTCGACCCAATCAAGCCTTCATCCCCTCTCATGTAAGTCGAAAGGTGAATCATATTGCTGACAAAATGGCCAATATTGGAACAAACTAGGAGGGACTGGAGCTACTCTTCCAAGCCTCCATCCATCCGACACACCCCATCCTTCAACAATGCAAGGATAAGTCTCAAGCCATCGACAACTTCCTAGATGGGATGCCAGTGCAGGACAAATTTCACCAAGAGAGGATGTGAGGCGACCAACATGGCAATGGCAATGTGACAGGAGTGTGTCACACCCTCCCGCCACCCTCGTGCATTTAAGACAAACTTTCACTAGCCAAGGTGCCATTATTCTCAGTGTGCCCAACCTAAGATTTATGTCATGTCAATGTCTTAGAGCCATGAACCATACTTTACTTAGCACGTGCGCACTTTCCTCTTTCAACATTCTCTGCACCATGATTTCCACCAGGTGCATTCGCAGTTGTTCTCTTCCAAGTCCAAGACCTCTTGCGACTTGCACTCCTCCCAGCTGCTCCTTCACTACCTGTGCTTCCTTTCGGCACCTTCAAATCCCCTCAGTGTCCTAGGCATGTCGAAACAAAGGGGAAAATCCAAGAACGACTCGACCTGGCAGCCCAGTCGGCCGCACATGGTTCACTGACCCCCACCTGCACCATCTCCCATCTCGTCACCTTCTTCACCTTCCTCACCCTCTTCTCAGTCACAGTCTAGTCAAAGACTTAGCAACATCCTGCCCCTCTCATCGCCATTCGCAAGACGACTAGAGTGGTTCTCCATCTTAGGAAATTACCTAGGTTTCAACCCAGGACCTTTATCCGATTTGGCTTCCACCTCGCTGCCACTTCCCACACTCCCACCCAAATTTCCGGCGAGCACACCAGTCCAGCCAGAGATCTCAACCAGCTAGCCTTACCTTAGACCACAACCAGAAATCCTTGGACCTCAACCAGGGCCTCACTCCTTACCAGAATTAGTACTAGGCTCACAATTTCAAGATAGCCTTGCAATTCTGCAAGGACTAGTCTTTGAATTACGGCAAGGCCTGGACGACCTGTAGTTTTTGATGGAAATATTGGACGGGAAGACTTCCATGCTCCTGCAATTTATCTCAACTCTGTAGGGGGCATGCCACTCAACATCAAGAGACAACGACACCACAGGGGGTGGATACAAAGTAGACATAGGTGTTGGAGGTGAAGATGACACAGGGGTTGGAGGTGATGTTGACACAAGCGCTTCCATGCATGAGCCCATGGAGGAGGGAGGGACACTAGTTGAGGAGGAAGCAACACCATCCATGGACCCAACGACCAATGCCACCTCCCTGGACGCATGGCCATGCTACAAGCCCACCACATGACCTGCACAGGTGTATTCATGCTTTCTTAACAAAGTGTCTAAATTTCCTTTTGCCTTATAGGATCTATGGTCATATTTTGTATATGGTTTTTACATGAGCATTAGTTGACAGGCCGATACAGTCTCCCATAGGGGACTGGAATTTTTATGTAAAAGTCTTTGTAATTTTTAAGAATGGTACCTTAAGACAATGGGCTTTATTTTAACCGGCTAGTTGAACTAGTTTCCCTCCAGGGCAGGTCAGTTCTTACAGTCCAGAACACATGGGGATACTGTAATTTTTTCTTTTTGAAGGCTTTTTATACAAATCTTACAAAAAAAAAATATTAATATGATCCATAATAATGTGGATTTTATTTTATACGAATAAGATGTTCTTTTAAAGAAATTATAAGTAAGTTGTTCGAAATTATAAGTAAGTTGTTCGAAATTATAAGTAAGTTTTATAAGTAATTCAAATTTTTTCATTGAATTTCCAAATTTATTAATTTATTATTAATATTGAAAAAACCAAAATTTTGATAATTGTATTTATGAAAAATGTATTAATTTTATATGGTGATAACACTATCAAAGTGTTATAATCTTTCAAATACTTGTCTTAGTTTTCAATTTTTATTTAAAGTAGAACTTTGTGTCAAGAAGAGCATATGCCTTATTCAAACACAAATACAAAGTTTTTGTAGAAAAGGCTTATAGTCAACCCCTCCCAAAAATAATGAGAAGCAAAGTATTGTTGTTGGAATGCTTCTTATGGTCTTGAAAACAAATGTAGAAATTTTGAACTTGTTGGGATAAGAAAAAAAAACATTTTTAACACTTTAGTTATCTTGGTTATTTTATACATTGGTGAAATTTGGGCTTCATCTCAGAATAAAATAGAGTGAATCCAAAAATATTTTATAACCCATACTTTTAAAATTAAATGCAACTCTCACCATAGGATTTTGAGTGATTTAACACAAAAAAACATCAAATAGATATCTCTAACTAGATACCCCATCGAAATGGTTGATTCCATGACTAATGGTTTTAACATTAAACATTATAAAATTTGTAAGAAAAGTTTTTTTGGATGACTAACACAACATCTATCACACTGATTGTATATGTGTATTTATGGGAAAAAAACAATTCAAAATGTTGGAAAGTCTTATGTTGACACCAAATTAACATACACACTAATCACATTAACAAATAAATAATAAATAACACAACACATAATAAGTACGAATAGTATGAATATTGTTATCGTGGGCTTGGTTGGTGCCTAGAGCAACAATAGTGTCACTTCCTCCACAAAGATTAAAACCCTAGTGAAAAGTTTTTCCTCATGCCATGTTCAATATTATTTATTATTTATTATTCATATTATAACCAGTATGAACAAGGACACACTTTAATGCTACTAAAACCATACGACTCTCGATATAATCACCCCTTAATTACTCTGATGCCACACTTATCGTTTCCCCAAACCCTTAATATCCATCACAATCATCCTTTGACAAACGATGACCCTCAATCAATGAAACCCTTTAATATAATGATATTGCTAACCATTATAACCTTATACACACTATACCTCCTAACCATTATGATATTTCATACAATCACCCCTAAGCAATATTACGCTAAGATATCCCTTAGCACTTATGTTCCCTGTCATAATCATTATTTTTTACCAACATTGACCTTGGTTGAGTTGTATTGACCTCATTGACTATTTAGACCATATTCATCCTGCTTCATCATATAATTTAATTTCATTGACTCACTAACCCCTATATCCCTTGCCTACTAACAACATCCCACTAACCCACTACTTTCTTAAACATGTACCCAATAATTTCATCCCCTCCACACCTCCTAACATAGTGACCTGATTAACCCATTAACCCTCCATGTTCATTAACATCATTGATAATTGTTGATCATTGAAGACCATCGTTGGCCATGGTTTACCTAATTAACCATAGTGGACCATAATCAATCATTAGTAACCATCATTGACCATGGTTGATATAGTAACTAACTAACACATAACCTCTTAACTCATATTGACCTATTGTGACTAATCTTGACCATTTGTGAACATTGGTAACTTGCCAAAACTAGTTACCCACCCCTTACCCATGAATGAAACCATTAACCACCTAATCCACTAGCACCCTCACACCCACCTCCTTTACCCACCACCCTTGATCCACTAATCTTAGTAACTCAATAACCCTTGACCATGATCAATGATGTCTATTTTCGTTAACCATAGCTGAGCATATTCACTATAACTTACCATATTAACCACATGGACTCATTAACCACTAGCCCGCTTACCCTGTAATGTCATGCCCACTTACATTCCACTTGTCCATTGTCTACATAACTTGATAATCCCGTTACCCATCAAATCCATAACTTGGTGACCCCATTAACCCCTCAACCCTCTAGCTTCTCATTAATGATGTGGGTCATCATTAACCATGTTTAGACTTATTGACCACATCGTACCATGGCATATTATCATTAATCATTGTTTTATATGGTTGATTTGGGAGCCCATTGACCCATAATCCCCTAACCCACATTGAATCATGCCAACTAATGCAGATTATTAGTCGACATCAATCATCTACCACAACTTTCCACCTACCCTTTTCTAATGAACTAACCAATTAATAACTTCATCCAGTAACCCCCTGACTTAATAGTCTTAATCACTCAATATTCGTCGACGAACATCAAACATATCAACCATAATTCACCTCCATTGACCAATCTTTACCTATATTGAGCATATTGATTGTATATACAATAGTCACCATGGCTCACAATATAATTTCATTGACCAAATGACCACTATCCCATTATCCTACTAATGTTGTGTTGATTTATATTCCACTAAATCATTAATGTTGTATCCCACTAGTCTCATTGTCCATGAGTGTCTTGACCAAGTGATCTCATTAACCCATCAACCCTTCACCCTCATTCACCATGGTGGACTATAGTAGTTCATGGTTGATTTCCATTGACCATGGTTGATCTAATAACCCACTAACCCATAACCCCCTAGCCCATATTTACATATGCTAACTAATATTGATTTTTAGTCAACATCGGTCGCCTACCACAACTATCGTTCTACCCTTGATACACAAAATAACTCACTAACCACTGAATCCATTAAGTCCTCAACACACTAATTGTAGTATCTTAATAACCCTTGACTATCATCAACTATATGGACCATCATTGATCATCTTTGGTTTAAATCTATTTAATATATTGACTATGGTTCACCATATTTACCACATTGACCCACTATCCCCTAGATCACTCTCCCACTGATGTCATTCCCACTTAGATTATGTTATCCATTAACCACTTAATCCAATAACCCCTCAACCCACTGATATCAGTACAACTAAATAACAATTGAACACCATCAACCATATTAACTGTCATTGACCATCATTGGTTTAAGACATGCCTTCCTCTTGCATTCAATAAATATTTATAAAGGTTGTTTCTCTCTCTAGAAGTTTCTAACTATAAGTAGATACACCAAACCTAGTTTCCACTAATTGAGGACATGTCGGGACAAAATTAAATACTATATTTGTTATGGTTCACTGTAAACCAATTCGTTATATTAAATACTATAAAGACTATATTCGTTATGGTTCACCATTTTGATTGCATTGACCCACTAATTCCTAGCCCACTCTCCCATTAATATTGTTCCCATTTATATTTTGTTAATCCATTAATCACATACCTTGATAATCCCATCACCCATAAACTTGATGACTTAGAGACCCCTTTAACCCATCAACCCTCTAACCTTATTGATCATAGTGAATCTTATTGACCATGGTGGATCATAGTAGATCATGGTTGACCATTGTTGACCATGATTTATCTAGTATCCCACTGACCTATAACCCCTAACCTATATCAACATTGTTATGTATCTATATAAGCCCCATATATATTGTTATTAAAAATATGGAATTTATGATTCTATATACTCATAATTTACTCATTAAATAGGTGGGGATATATCCTCAATTAGTGCAAACTAGGTTTGGTGTATCTACTCATAGTTAGAAACTTCTAGAGAGAGTAACAACCTTTATAAATATTTATTGAATGTAATAGGAAGGCATGTCTTAAACCATTCTTGTATTTTTATTGTATGGTGGATCCCTAGTTTAAGTGCATTTTTGGTTGGAAAGAGGTTTTAGAGCACATTTACACATTTTGTTTGGATATATGTGGGATATATGTTTTTTTTATTATCTAATCTCCACTTCTATTGTATAAGTCTGTTGCATAAGAGTATTTCTTATTGTAGGTTTATGTATTTATCTTATACTGGATGCAAAATTAGTGAAATCCCTAAGGGTTTGTTAAAGTGGTATTAAAGAATGTGTATTAAATTAGCTTTGTTGTGCATCGTGAAGAGTTATGAGAAAAAAAAAGAGGGGAAAATAAGAAAAAAGGTCACAACTCTTAGAGAAATTTTGGAATATTTTACTATACAAATTATGTATTTTGAAAAATAAAATCACTCAAATCGGAGGTCAAATGACCAAGATATATGAGTCTATTTGTACATAATAGACCTATGTTGATGGATGTTGACTATCAATCAACATTAATTACTTCCCACAAGTACCCACTTATCCCTTACCTATGAACTAACACATTAACCACCTCATCCACTGACCCATGACTCACAAGTAATCTAGACAATTCAGTAACCATTTGTGATCATCAAGCATATCAATCATCACTGACCAAGTTTTACCCTTTTTGAAAATATTGTCTAGATATAGGCTTTATTCACCATGGCTCACCGTATTAATATTATTGACCCACTAACCCCTAACATGATCACCCACTATGATTTTTCCCACTTATATTCCACTAATCGTTTAGCCATCTACCCTGGTAAGTTGAACACCCACAATATTTCTAACCCAATGACCACATTAACCCATCACCCCTTCTCCTTCATTAATTATATGGACCATTCTTGACCATAGCTAACTTTATTAACCATTTTGGAAAATACTTTATTATGGTTGAATATCATTGACTATGGTTGATTTACTAAGGTACTAACCCATAAACCCCCTAATCCATATTGATGTTGGCACCCAAATGTTTAGGTAAATATCATGTGTGCACACAAATGAAGTTGTGTGTGCCTATTCCAATTTTTCATGTGCTAAAGTAGTTGCACAAGGGGCGATAGGAGGTGCACATGTTAGGTCAAGTTTTTTATTTGCACAACAATTTGAGTTCTTCCAAATGCATGCAAGTTTGATTTTTTTGATGTGCACCATAAATCAAGAAGATAGTACATGCACACCAAAATCAAGAAAGAATCGTTGGGAAATCTCCCTGAATAATTACTATAGGAAACATGAGGGAACGTGAAGAAAAAAGAAGATGAGATGGCAAGGCAATTGAGATTGCCCTGATTCCTAATAGGCTATGTGGAATGCATGTGGGTGAAAAAAGCATGCGAGAATGGAAGTTAGAGGAGCGAGTGGGGTATAACTGAAAGTGATAGAGCTCCAGAGATGAGAAGCAAATAAAAGGGAGAAACAACTATATAAAAAAAATTAGCTAGCTTATTAGTCAATTGGTTGTTGTTGTGATATTTTTGCGTATTATTGTCATTGAGCTCACTCTGATCCTATGCTTTGTAATGTCCCTAGTTGTAATTCTTTGTCTGTCCCATTGGTAGAGTATGAAAGGAAGTGCATGGAGTTGTATACTGTAACACTGGGCAATTGTATAAGAGAGTAAGGATTTATTGTTGTCAATGAATGAATTGCTTAATGTAAGGTTGTGGTGATGGAATGAATATAATAATAAAGTTGCAATGATTTTGGACCTATGATGTGTCAATTATCTGTCTAATTGAATGTGGTGCTTTTGTTATGCATTGTTAACTGTTAGGTGATCTACTGTTAGGGTCCTAACCCGCACATAGGTAGAACAATATATTCGGATGTAATAAAGGTCAATATTAATAAGGCCTTGCAATAAAATAGAATAAGTTGAATGTAAGAAGACCTAATAGAAGATTCCTCTTCTAGAAGGATCTTCCTCTAGATGCTTCTTTTGATAGACATATTTAGTATAAATAGGAGTCGAGGGTATGAGAACCCTAGATTGGATATTATTGTAATAGAGATGTTCTCGACTGGAGGTTTCCCCCTCGAAGAGGCCAGTGAACATTGCTCTCATAATCAAAGTGTTATTTCTATTGTTATTTTTATATCATTTCAGTGTTATTGTGGTGATTGTTCTGGTTATATTGTTGTTATTATGCCATTTCTATCATTTTATTTCTATTCTGCATACTTTTTATATCTAGTATATTACAAGTGGTATCAGAGCACTTTCCTCGGCAGAAATTGTGGGTAAATTTTTTTTCAAGGTAGAGACATATTCCGACGTCTTTAAGCCACAAATATTTATCATTACGCGCATAAACCCGCGGTCGAGGGATTCATACACGCATGAAATACAAGTGGTACTTAAGCGCACATCTGTTGGCCACCCTTGTAACCCATGTTGGTACCCCTTTGAGTGGTATCACATAAGATATCACCTGTGTACGAATCTTCCTAGATTACCTGAATCCCTCTTTAGATAAACCGATCGGCCGCCTGACTGCTATAGTGCCATCGATAAAAACACTCGAGAAGATACTCTCTAGTACCTGGGTAGTCAGGTAGTACGGATAAGGGTACGGTCTAGCCTCCTTAGATAGTGCCCTGAGATATTGGGCCGAGTACTATTGTTGGAACCCACACATATATCATAGAGCTATAGCACAGGGAAAACCCTTGTTTGTAGAACCCTTGAATACCTAACCCTTGGGGACAAAAACATAAACAAATTAAAATAGACAAGATCTATTGTCGCGCAACTGTGTTCGCGTTTCCAAATCACTAAACATTTCTTCTTGGTTAAGCATTTGGGTATTTCATCATTGCAGTATTCTTCAGACCGAAGTATAACTCCACAGGTGTAAAAAAAAAGTTCTGGAATTTGTTTCACCATTATTTGAGACCTATTCCATTGGATTCATCTCTTTTCCCTTATCACATTCATACATATCATTTTTCGGAAAAAAAATTTACCCCACCCGCCCCTTTTCGGTTACCTCGTCCTCATGGCCCATACTCGTAGCCAAGACCTGGAAGCTCGCTTCAATACCTTGAAATCTAATCTCACCGAGACCCAACAAGAAGTGAAACAACTTAGTGCCAATGTTGTCACCATTAATACAACCATGCAGTCCTCAATGGAGGAAATCAAACAAGGCCTAACCACCCATATTGAATCTGTCTTTTCGAAACTATGCACCAAGATGCATATCCCTACAGATAACCCTTCCTCTGAATCACCTCAAGATACTAAAGCTGAACATTCCTCTCATTCCCATCACTTTCAGCACCATCACTTTCAACGTGACCTACGCCTTCCGCGGGTGGATGTGACCAAATTTGATGGCTCAGACCCCATTGGTTGGGTAACCCAAATGGAACATTATTTATATTTATACAACATTACAGATGACTTGGCCAAACTCTGGTATGGTGTTCTCCATCTAGATCAAGAACGTTGGCAATGGTGGCAATGGAGAAAAACTTCTTGTGAAGGGTATATTGCTTGGACACACTTTGTAGCAGAGCTTTATGAACACTTTGACACTGAAACCAACCATTTGAGCCATTTTACAAAGTTTAAACAATCAGGAATAGTGGAAGACTTTATAGTTTCCTTTGAGCACCTGGATTTTCGGACAGAGGGCATGTTTGATGCCTTTTTCCAAGAGTGTTTTATCAGTGGCCTCAAGGATGAGATTCGGTCCCATGTCCTCATGGCTCGGCCTCAGATTTGGGTGGAGGCTACTAAAAGAGATAAATAAGAAAAACAGGTTGTATCTTCTCAAAACCAGAAACCCTCCTTTATCCCTCACACTAAACTAGTAAATCCCACTACTCCCTCCACTCCACTAAAGATCCAAAAATTGACTAGGGCTGAAATGGTTGAACGCCAACTCAAAGGCCTTTGTTATAATTGTGATGACAAATATTTCCTAGGCCACAAGTTTAAGGAACAAAATCTTTTTATGGCCATCTCCTAGGATATTTTGGAAGAGGATGTTGAAACTCCCCTTGTGTCTAAATCACCTGAAACCACTGGCATAACCCCTCCCTTAGACACTCCCGAAGTAGAACCATTCATTTCCCTTAATGCTCTCACTGGCTTCTTCACTCCCCAAACCCTTAAGGTAATCGGTTACATGAAGCATCGGAAGGTCATCATTCTGGTTGATAGTGGAAGCACCCATAATTTTATTCATCGCCGCATTGCCCAAGAAACTAATTGCTACATCCATGCCATCAATAATTTCCAAATCATGATTTCCAATGGTGGCTCCGTGAAATATGGAGGGCATTGTGAAAAGGTGTCTCTCCAAATTGGTGACTACCACCTGAAATATCATATGTTTGCTATCGACATGGGCGGTTGTCACATTGTGTTGGGTGCAGACTGGCTAAGGACTTTGGGTCCCATTCTCATGGATTTTAAGGAATTAACAATACAATTTGACCAGGAGGGCCACCAATATAAGTTCTAAGGCATCACCTCCAGTTCACCTGAGATCATTAGTTCCCATCGCATGGAAAAGATGCTCAAAAAAGGTCATTCTGGTGTTATTGCCCAACTCCATGAAATACAAGCAACAGAGACACCCTCAGTGCCGCAAGACCTCCAAGCCATCCTTTCTAAACATCAAGTGGTCTTTTCCACTCCCTAGGGACTCCCTCCTTCCCATGGTGTTCATGATCATTCCATTCCCCTTGTACCCGGAAGCCTTCTTCCCAATATCTGTTTGTATCGTCACCCCTTTTCCCAAAAAAATGAAATTGAGAAAATGGTCCAGGACCTCCTTAATGCAGGCATTATCTGCCCTAGTACGAGCCCCTACTCTTATCTTGTGGTCATGGTCCTGAAGAAAGAAGGTTCTTGGTGAATGTGTCCTGAATTTCATGCCCTCAAAAAAGTTACCATTAAAGACAAATTTCCCATTCTTGTCATTGATGACCTCTTGGATGAATTGAGTGGAGCCCAATTCTTTACTAAAATTGATCTTCGTTTGGGCTACCACCAGATACGTATGAAAGAGCCAGACATTCCCAAGACTTCCTTTAGAACTCATGAGGGCCACTATGATTTTTTGGTGATGCCCTTTGTCTTGTGTAATGCCCCCTCCACCTTCCAAAGCCTCATGAATCATGTCTTTCGTCCTTTTCTCCTTCATTTTGTCTTAGTTTTCTTTGATGATATCCTCATCTATAGAAAAACCTGGACAAACCATCTTGCTCATGTGGATCGAGTTCTCCATATACTCTCTCAACACCAACTTTTCCTGAAACATTCTAAATGTGATTTTGGAGCTTCAGAAGTCGAGTACTTGGGTCATCTAGTTGGAAAGGACAGAGTCAGGGTGGATCCTAAAAAAGATTGAAGCTATGCAAGAATGGCCTCACCCAAAGACTCTCAAAATCTTGCGTGGATTTCTGGTCTTAATAGGTTATTATCACAAGTTTGTTAATAATTATGGAAAGATTGCAACACCTCTACATCTACAATGAATAACCTGAATGAAACCCCCAATGGATCCCTACACAATTAATTCCTTCATCACCAATGTAAGACCAGATTCTCTCTGTGGTCCTCGTGGTGTCTCGAGTGAGACCTTATTAATTATTTGGCTAAGGATTGATATGTCGATGCCTTGGGGTTTTTGTTGGTCAAACTCTGGATTAACCCTGGTTATTCAACTCCCTAGTGTTAGGAAGGATGCACACAAGTGTGATTGAGCCAACAAATGGTTCTATTTTCAAGACCTGAAAGCCTTGTATTGAATGATGAAGGAAAAGAATAAGGTGGTACCCATATCAAGAGGAAACTCAAGATCAATTGACTATGAAGGAATATGATTTTCTCATAGGGAAACTGAAGGTATGAATGTCAATGTGGAATTATGGAAGGATAGGTATCTCTACACTGATATGCATGATTTTTTTTATTTTTTATTCCCATGTCTTTTGTATGAGTGGTTGAAGAGGAAGATTGCTACTAATACTTCTTTGAGGCCATTAGAACCAGTGGTTTGGGATCAAGACATAATTAATAGTATGAAGGCATTCGATAACAAGTGAACTAGAGCCATTTATTTTTGGTTTTCTTGGGTGAAGGAGGGGTATATAATCAATGTTTTTGTGGAATAAACTGATTCTTTCAACAAAGATCAAAGAAAAATCACGAAAGGCCCTAGGAAAAGGTTGCTAGAAGAAATCCCACTTTAGATAAAAGTGTTTTTTGTGAAGAAGGGGATGATGTGCATGGAGCCCGATAGGATGGCTGAGTAGACTCCGCTAGCACTATGGGGGGGTTAAAAATACTAGGGAAAAGTGAAAGAGGAGATGGATCTGTTGAGGAGGATCTAGAAATTTTTATAGTGAGGTGAGGAATATGATGGACCCAGAAGAGGAGAGGAGAGAAAGATCCAAAAGATACACAAGAAGAGTTTATTCAAGGAGAGAAGAAGAGAGAAACATAAGGATGTGAGAAATAGGTGTGAAATGAGGGGCCAAGCCTAGAATGAAGAGGAAGAAGACCACACTAGGAGGAAGTGTAAGAGAGTGTGTTTTTCTAGAGAGGAGCATAGATAAGGATAGGCCCACGAAGAGGCATGGCATTGAGTGTAGGGTATCTAGTGGATATATCAGTAGTAGTAGTAGTAGTAGTAGTAGTAGTAGTAGTAGTAGGGGCCCTGAAGACGATTTTGATCCCCTTGTATATTTTGGAGTCCCACAACTTCAGAGGAAGATGAAGTGTATATTAGAGGTGAAAAAGTAGGAGAGGAATATGGAGGATCCCGTATTGGTGGGGGATAAGAGTTTGTGATAGTGGATGGTCTTGTGCAATTTCAAGTAGGAAAATATATGGGTTCCCTCATGAGAAATGTTAGGAGAACATGGAGTTACCCCCTTTTGAACCACCCCCCTTGCACATTTGTAACCAAGAATAAAGAACAAAAAATAGCGAGGTGATTGTAATAGAGACAAGATTAGAAGGAGAAAGAAGGGAAGCAATGAGTGAAGAAGAAGACGAAGTCATTGTTACTTCACTAGGAAGAGTATTGGTATGAAGATCTCAGATACCCAATAGTCAAGACAGAGGACAAAGTTCAATATTGAGGATGGAAAATTAGGATAGTACCCTAAAATTACCCATGTTCCATGGAACAGGTAGAGATGATGCAGAGAAGCATTGGTTCACATATGAGGTGATATGGTCTATGAAGAGGATCACGAATGAGGCATCAAAGACTACATAGATGGAGACCACATTTAGGGATAAATTCCTGACATGGTATATGAAGTATAAGGCCACTTCACTAGTGGGATAAACAAGGTCCTTGAAATAAATCAAGAGATATATTCTTAAGGAATTCCATAAACCTAAGTTAGAGTCTCAACGTATTACATAGATTAAGGAGAAACAGGGAGAAACCGTGTAGGATTATGACCAATGGTTCAATATCTTGCTAGATAGGCCAACATTCCAAATCTAGGACATGAAAAATCAAGAATGGTTCATTTCAAGGTTACTTCCCCATATTTGAATCCTGCTAACCCAACAAAAGGAGAATACTCAAAAAGAAGCAGTGGAAATTTCAATTTGCTTGGAGGCTATGTCGGGAGGATGAGAGACATCGACAGGATTGGCACAGGTGCAGTCACAACTATCCAATCTAATGATGTAATTGCAGGACATGGTGAAGGCCAAAGTCGTGTGTGGGCATGTATGGTGTACCATATGTCGGTCTGAGGGGCATCTTAGAGATGAGTGTCCAATACTTGGAAACTATGTGATGATGGGTGCACCAAGTCCATTTCCAGTTGGGACTCAGACATAATGGTGTGAAATTCGCAAACAGTGAGGTCATGTACCACCCCACTACCCAACGTTAGATAAATATCAAAAGACACATCATACTTTGTTATGTGAATTCTCCAAATCCATGGGACATGATGTGAACAATTTTTGGTCACTCCAGTTTATGCAATAACATACCCACAATGTGTTTTGGGTTTAAGAGGAACAAAAGGGTGGTGATCATGGTGGTGTTGAGAGATGTGGCTATCAGGGAGTTCCCCGAGGCGGATATGGACACAACCATGGATGAGGATATGGACGAGGCATACGTAGACCCTCCACTTGTTTTAACTATGGAGAGATTGTCCATGTGTCAAGGTTATGTACCAAACCACATGCTTTCTATGGGTATTTTTATATCCTAGACCACGTTATAGAGTATTGTCCTGACTTACTGAAGAAGTGGGAAGATAAGAAGACACATTGCAACATGGTGACTGCATAGCCACATGGGAATAAGAAAAATGATGGTGAGGTATATTTCCAGGTGACAACTTGAAACAAAGAAAGTAAAGGCGTGACTTCGAGAATGGAGAAATATTGGGTCAAAGTCTAGAGGGAAAGATAAGGAAAGTTTCATATCCCCCTCCTAAGTTTGATGTTGTTCATTAGAAGAAATTTTTGTGCGACGCGCAAAGGGCCATAAAATAAGAGAGAGTGCGAGAGGAGATACAATGTGTGACACAAAGGTCACTTGAAGAGGCTTGGATTTGTGAATAATTTCAATGAGTGATATAGAGGTCACTAGAAGAGGCTCATGGAAGTGAATAATTGCAGTGCATCACACAAAGGTCCTTGGAGGAAGCTCACATGAATGAATAAATACAACGCACAACGTAGAGGTCATTGGAAGAAGCATGTAGACATGAGTGATTGCGATGCACTAAAAAAAGAATGATTGAGGAACATCACCATGAGGATTTGAAGCACGTGGCACTTGAAGAATCACTGTGTGACTTGGGTTGTGAAAAAAAGACTGAATATCAAGTAAGTAACTTCTTACATTGTTGTTTGAGATTGTCAGACGATCCAGATGTTGTATGAAAGTTAACACAGATGTTAGAAACCTACATGGGGGGAGACAGGATGAAGAGATCGATATCAACCCCCTACCAGAACGAGATATGTGCGAGGTCAGTAAGTAGAAGCACAAAGGTAGGTAATTCAATATGAGAATAGGAAATCCTACCAAGTAAGGAAGAACTAGAGAAAATAGAGTTTGATTTAAAGGATGATGAATCAGACTCTACAAAAGAACATGAATAAGAAGAAGAAGATCCTCATACTCCAGTATTGAGGAGATCAATTCGATAAAGAAGGCTATCAGAAAGGTATACTCCATCTTATTTCCATTCAAATTTGTCTTTGTCTATTACAGATGATGATCCTAGAACTGTCAGGGAGGCAGTGTTTTCAGAGGATGGAAATCTCTAGAAAAAGTCCATGGATGAAGAAATGACAGCCTTGGATAAGAATGAGGCTTGGGATCTAGTGGAGTTGTCGACTGGAAGAAATCCCATTGGCATAAAATGGGTATTTAAAAATAAGTTGAATGCAAAAGGAAAAGTGGAGAAATACAAAGCTCGTTTAGTAGCAAAGGGTTATTCCCGGGTTGAGGGAATTTATTTTGGTGAGATTTTTTCTCCTATTGCCAAGTTAAACTCTATAATATTTATGTTATTTGTTTCTGTTTCATTTGATTTTGAAGTAGAATAGATGGATGTGAAGACAAAATTCCTACATGGGGATCTGGAAGAATAAATATATATGAAGCATCCATAAGGATTTTCTATGAAGGGAAAGAAGGCGCTGACATGCAAGATGAAAAAGTCCCTGTATGGTTTAAAACAATCACCAAGGATGTGGTATCAAAAATTTGATACTTATATGCTGGAACTTGGCTTCACAAGAAAAAAAGAGGATCGATGTGTTTATTTTAAATTGATTGGTGATCATTTGATTTATTTGGTCTTGTATGTGGATGACATGTTGCTAATAGGAAACAACAAGGAGATTATCCAGGATGTGAAAACTCAGTTGTCCTCTAAATTTGACATGAAGGATCTCGGTGCTTCAAATGTCATTTTGGGCATGGAAATTAAAAGAGATCAGAAAAAGAGGAAACTCTGGTTAAATCATAGAAAACATGTCGAGACAATATTGCATAGGTTTAATATGCAGGAATGTAAATCGGTAAAGGTCCCTATTCTTGTTGGTGTAAAGTTATCTACAGAATAGTGTCCCAAGACATAGGAAGAGGTGGAGGACATGTCTTGTGTTCCATATGTGAGTGAAATTGGAAGTTTTATGTATGTAATGGTCTGTACTAGACCGGACATTTCACATGCAGTGGGAGTTTTGAGCATGTATATGTCAAAACTAGGGAAGGAGCATTGGACAATAGTAAAAAGGGTTTTCAGGTATTTGCATGGCACTACTAGATATGGATTGTGCTACCAATGAAGACCGTGATTAGACAGAGTGTTGGATATACATGGATTTGTGGATGCAGACTGGGTTGGAGATCTCTATTGTAGGAGATATACAAGTGAGTATGTGTTTAACTTGTTTGGAGGAGCAATAAGTTGGATGAGAAAAAGACAAGTTGTAGTGGCACTTTCAACTATAGAAGTTGAATACATGGTAGCCACTCATGCAAGTAAGGAATTAGTATGGTTACAAAGATTGTGTTCATGTATTGGGTTGGTACAACAAGCTATAAGGATAGATTGTGACATTCAGAGTGCAATTTTTCTAGTGAAGAACCCGACTTATCATTCAAAGACAAAGAATATTGATATTCAATATCACTTTGTGAGAGACATAGTTGAAGAAAATAAATTGTTGTTGATGAAGGTGGACACTTTGAAGAATGTTACAGATTCATTAACAAAATCTATGAGCACTGAGAAGTTCTCTTCATGTAGAGGATCCATGGGAATTGTTTCTCTAGATTGTTGACTATGTAACTCTGCAACCCCATGTATGCAAAGAAAACAACAAGTGGGAGAATGTTGGGTATGTGCTATATTATTTGCATGAGTAGTACTATTTACATTGTGTCGGGCACATGGGGGGTTTGAGGGGGGGGGAGTGATAGGCCCCACCTTGGGGGTGTAGGGGCAATTCCCCCGAGAAACATTTTTTGCCTCAGGAAATGTGTCGCATTTTTTCCTTGTTTTTTGTGTTTCCTCAATTTTCATGTCCATTGTTGAGCGGTTTTTGGGCACATGGTTTTTCTATGGTTTTCTATTTTTGGTTAAGGAATTAGGGTTTTTGACTAATCCAAATCATTGGGTTATGGTTTTGGACATATTTGGCTCCTATATGGATATTGTATTGTAAACAATGTATCACTATGAATGAATATAGAATATGTTGGTTTTCCCGGTTTGGGTTTCCAGGGGAAAAATATCTGTGTAATGTTTGTATTTTCCATTGTATATTTTCTGTTCTTTTACTGAAAATTTGTTTGCAGTAAATATTGTACAAGGTTAAAATATACAATCTTGTACACAACAATGATATCCCCATGATGATAATGACCCATGGGGTCTGATATTTATATCTTCAAGATCTACCCAACTTTTATGAAATCGGGAGGATCTTGTCCACATATAACTGTCGGTTGTTAGAGTTGACTCCATCAAAACCACGTTGTCTAGTCGACTCGACAAGGATGTTCGAACTGACCATCCATTCATCCAATTTGTAGTCAATTTATTGGTTGGTCGATCCACTAACCGACTATATTTGACTACTAGTCGATTGTCTGACCAACAAACTTGTCGACTACTCGATCGACTGATGTAGAGATTTGGTTGATCACCGGATCGATTGTTTCCAAATGTAGGTCGACCACCTGACTGATTAATTCTAGGAGAAGTATGATTAACCATCATGACTTGATGTTCTAATAGATAAATGGTTGAATTATGAATCCATTCATGCATTGAAAATTCAAATTATAAAGAGGCAAAAAACTCATGTGAAACAACCATGATTCAACGTCCATTTGCTAGAAAATCTTTGAAAATTTGGAATTGTGAACTTAGTGTACTGAGTTTTTGCATTTAAAAGATCCATTTTCAACCTTGCATTGCATATATTTGATGGCCAAGTTTCACAAATAAGATAGGCATCTCTAGTGTTTTTTTTTTGTAACTAGCAGAATCAACAACTGGATGGTCTCATACTCGTGTGACACGGGGTCGATTATGACCTCTACCACTATAAACGCCAGGTGCCATAATGATCTGGATTTATGAGCAGAAAAAAAATGAATAATAGACAATACAATAACACAAAGATACAGAGAACAACAATAGATATCTAGTGAACAATAACTTATATTGAATAAATAAAATAGGTTGAAACTGTAAAACTGCAGAATTGAAAACAACTTGCTCAAATGTGGTAGCTATATCTGAGAAGAGGTGGCTACTACGTGCATCTGTATGAGAAGAATGATTATAGTGAGGCTCCAAAGGCCTTTTTAACATTACTCATGAATGTCAAAACCCGATACATTCAAAAACCTAACCCTAAGAGATGAAACACCAAAATTTATGTGGGCCTTGATGGGTAAGTTGGTATCACAACTTCCTTGGGTCATAACTTTTGCATATGACCTTCATTTTAGGCGCGTGATAGCCCGTTGGAAAGTTATTTTCAATAACTACATATTATGCCATAAAAATATAACTCTGTCTATAGTTTGACTATGGAAAGCTAAAAGGACATTGTTTAGGGCCCCAAAACGGCCCTGGAAGTACAAAAAGATGTACTGACATGAAAAATTACAAAATAATCCATTGGGATTAGGTGGGAAGCCAACAATATCCACCTGGAAGTTGTGTAGGGATTCAAACAACCCCTTAAGTGTAGAATCCACAATTACAAAGAATTACAGAAGAACGTGTTAAACTAAAAACTGTCAAAATGAGCTAGTTGGAATAAGTGGGTGGCCACCAATATTCACCTGGATGAGTCCTCCCCCCTTAGGAAGAAATGGTATACATTTATTTGAGTGTCCCCATTAGGTGAGGAAAGTTATGTTGAGTTTGGCCCCGGGTGAGCCACTTGCCTTGGTGCAGGGGCTGCCCTGCCTTGATAACCCGATAAAGTTGGATCCTCTATTGGCAAGTGTCCTTGACCTGTGTGTACACTATCTGATTAGTGGATTCCTATTCCATGCAGTCAGGGTTGATATCTATTGGTGTCAATTGTTTTTGGATTTCCAAGGTGCCCAATAAAGGTGGAAAATATGGTTGGAGGAGGTCCACAATGAACACTAGGTGAAATCCAAGGAAGGGGGGAGTGTTGAGCTCAAAAGCATTGTCACCCACAACCTTGGTGACAGTGTAATTCCCATAGTGAAGTGGACATAGCTTCTGATGGGGCCTTGTAAGGAGTTCTTTCTTCAAATGTAACCAGACCTTGTCTCCCACCTGAAACTTGTGTGGTACCTGATTTTGATCATGGTGTTGCTTGTACTTAGAATTGGCTTTCTGGAAAATCTCATGGACCTATTGGTAGATATGATGAATCCACTCAATGAATCTAGTGTATTTTTCATCCTTAGACTAAACATTGGAAGATTTTGTTTTTGTGGTTGCAAGAGGCAGTGCAACATCAATGGGACCCAAGGGCTGGAATCCCAACCCCACCTAAAATGGGCTATGGTCGGTGGAGCTATGGAGAGCCCTATTGTAGTTTCTTTGAACATAGGGAAGAATCTCATCCCATGTACATAGATGCTTAGAGTTATACATGCGCAAGATGTGAAAAATCATCCAACTGACGACCTTTGTTTGGCCATCGGTTTGAGGGTTGAAGGAAGTGGATTTAGTGAGCTTAGTGTCAAACAATGACCAGAGACTCAACCAAAATGTGTTGAGGAACCTGTTGTCCCAATCATAGATGATGGTCTGTGGTATCCAAAAATGGACCCACACTTGTTCAAAGAAGATTTTTGCAGTATCTGTCGCTATGATTCTCTTCTTGCAGGTTGTGAGAATGGCCATTTTCGAAAACTGATCAACCACCACAAATACAAAATCATTTTCTTTCTTTGTGGATGGAAGGAAAGACATGTAATCCATCGAAATGGATTCCCAAGGCCTCTCGAGATTAGGAAGAGGGGTTTATAAGACTTTATTATTGATGGATGGCTTGGAAATTGCATAGATAGTGCTAGATATGATATACTTTCTGACGTCGTGTCGAAATTTAGGCCAATATTTTTTTTTATGTAGAATGGACACAGTTTTCTCTATGCCAAAATGTCCTGCCATTCGATTGTAGTGAGCCTCCCAAATCACCTTTGCATGATCGCTTGAAAAAACAAAGAGGTGGCCCAAATGACATAATATTCCATCCTAAATGTGAAAATCGATGACATTCGTGCATGTACCCAAGAGCTGATAGGTGGTGGCAAAGTCAGGATCTCGTTGATAAAGTTGGGGACACTCAGATGCCTCATGCCCACAGGAATGGAGCATGATGGTGAGTGCAACCATGGGAGCTCGACTGAGGCAATCGACGATATGATTTGTGCTCCATGTCTTATACTTGATGTTGATATGAAACTGCTGCAGTTATGGGGACCACTTTTGATGGCGATCGTTTTGCAACTTCCCCTATGTCTATATGAAATGCAAAGGCTTGTGATTAGTGTGGATGATTTTATCCTTTCCCATAATGTAATGTTTTCATTGATGGCATGCTTGTACAATGGAATACATTTCCTAGTGATAGGTGGGGTATTTCTAGACATTATCTAAGAGCATCTCACTATGTTATTCTATTGGATGATCGTGTTGAGTGAGAACTACACCTACAGTATAGTATGATGCATCAGTCTCAATATCGAACGATTGTTGCAAATCAGGTAAGGAGAGTATTAGAGATGAGAACAAGAGATGCTTCATATCATCAAATGCTCATTGGTTTATTGTCCCCCATGCAAAATTTTCCCCGCCACCTCCCTTGGTCACTTGGCTAAGGGCCCATGCAATATGGGAGAATCCCAACAAGAACCATCAGTAGAAGTTGGTAAGTTCCAAGAAGCTTCGAAGCTCAGTTAGTGTGGTCAAGGTTGGCCAGTCACAAGTGACTTGGATCTTATATAGATCCACATGTACCCCATGCTCATCAACAATTTATCCTAAGTATTGGAACATGTCCATGCCAAAGGAGCATTTTTCCAAGTTTTCATATAACTCATGTTCCCATAGAGTGCTCAAAACTTGTTGAATATGATGCATGTGATCCTCCCAATTTCTTATGAATATGAGGATGTCATCCAGATATACCACCACAAAATATTTGGTGAAGGGTATCAATACATCATCCATCAAACACATGAAAGTTGTTGGTGCATTTGTTAAGCCAAAGGGCATGAGAAACCAATTGAAGAGACCTTCTTTAGATTTTAAAGTTGCCTTACATACATTAGTCAATTCGATGGGAACCTGGTGGTAGCCATACTTTAGGTCAATTTTGATGAAGAACTTTTCCCCCTTGATTTGGTCAAGAAGGTCATCAATTTAGGGAATTGGGTATCTGTTCCTGACTATGATTTTGTTTAATTCTATGTAATCAATGCAAAGCCACCAGGTACCGTATTTCTTCTGCACTATTACAATAAGTCTTATGCAAGGGGAGGAGTTGGGTTTGATGTGCCCCTTTTGAAGCATATATTGGATCTGATGCCCGATTTCATCATTTTCCATCAGTGAGCAATGATAGAATAGTCCATTAGGCAGAGGTGCAATGGCGATTAGATGAATTGGATTCTTGACCTGGAAGTGCGTCAGTGCCTAGTGGGTGAGGAGAATATGTCTCTGTACTCTTCCACAATATCGTTTTTATTGGATAAATCGGTAAATGTGGACATAAACTGATCTCCCTAGATCCACCTGGATCTAGAACTAAACAAGACAGGACATGACGCTTTCCCTAATCTCTAATCATTGAATTTACTATCAAACAAGAGATTAGTGACATACCTTTGAATATCACTTCCTTATGTATTTGTTGTCCCTGCTCCGCTCCGGTGCTCTTGTGATATTGGATCTGCAATGAAACACAAACCAACCAAAGTGAAAGCAACAATATTATATTCAATGAAAACTTACTCATGTGATCAAGGAGTCATGTAATAAAATGAGAATGATTTTATGGAAAAGAAACACGCCACTGTATTATATTAAGTAAAAGTGGAAGATACAACCAAACAACCTTGATGTTGTAAGGTTCCCTTTAGTGGCCCTTTTCTCCAACACACACACTTTCTCCAAACTTGCATGAAGAATATCCACAATAACTTGATGGACCAATGAAGACCTCAAGCACCAATTGAAATAGAATCCCTCACACAATTCTTAGCCTATTATTTCATTAATTCCTTGCTTACTTGTTTTCTTAACATTTTCCATAAGAAACCCATTCTTATATGGGATAAAGAGAGATGGTTAAAGAGATTAGGATTATCCCACCAAATCAGAGAAGTGAGTAGGATCCCAACCATACGAATGCCACCTCACATTCTAGAATATTCCCTTCTATAACTTTCATGAACTTCGACCTTTTATCAGTCTTTAAACACCGTCACACCCTATCTATAGGAAATCCCACGAAAACACCACAAGGCAATTTCAGGATAGATTGCAACGATCAAGAATCGTTGCACTATATCTTATGCTTGGCCTACAACGTCCTTTCTTAACAAGGTTTTGAAGAAGAGGAAGCCAATCACCTTTCTCATGAAGAAAGGTTCTTTTGGGAGCTTGAACACATGCTATAGAAACATCACCACGGTGACTAAAATAATGTGTAACAGAATTCCCCCCAAAGTATGAGGCTGGAACTCATGACAACCAAAATACTTTGTAGAATATGTGTGTGTCGAAAACAAGGAGCGCACCAATAGGAAACCTGGAAACAACCAAGCATCTGTGCAATATTATACCATTTATGAGGTAGGCATTCCCATGCTCAAACTACAAGTGATTTAAATAATAAATGTTAGTCATGGCCACCAATCATACACTGTGGATCCATGTCACCAAGATTCTACATAGCCACCAGGAATACACTGTGGATCTATGCTCGTAGAGAAACTCAGATTCGGACATAGCCACAAGACATACAAAGTGGATTTATGTGTCAATACAAATCATAAAAACTCCATCGCAACCTAGACCAAAATAATGAGATACAGGGTCTTCAATCTCATCATCTGTTAGTACAAATCTAGCCATGCGATTATAGGTGTTGAATTCGAACATGGTAAAAACCACTTGATTACCAGTCATTGATGAAAATCATTAACAAGTGCTAGGGAAATCACCATTGATGTCAATGATGCCCAAGGTACCTTAGTACACTCCAACAAATGCGAATAAATGAGATGAAGTCGAGCACTCGATAGAATCTCTCAATCAGGGGTCAATGATGTGAACACACTGTCGAAAGAGAAGAAACCTGTCAATGAGGCATGCAGGTTTTAAGGTACTAATTGATTTCTATGTCTTGTTCTTGGATAATGAGTTGAAGTCGAAAATAAAAGACTCGTCATAGGAGGGCCTTGATGTATCCCTCATCAATGACACAAAATAAGTAACAGATTTGAGGTAGATCAAAGTGTTAAGATGATTTGAAACTGACATAGGGAAGGCGACATGATAGGAATTGATAAATGTAGATGGTCGACTTGATAGACGGCTTTTCTAGGGTTGGACTTCTCTTGAACATATGAATGACACGACAATGGTCTTGGAAACATTGACTCAGAGATGACCCAAGATATTAACTTGCAGAAGGTCAAACAAGAGACAAATGAATTTCCCAACACGGATTCAATGATAAAGGGGGTGCCGTGCTTAAGAGAGACTATTACTACCACTAGCACAAATATAGAGACACATTTCTTTCCCAAATTTCCCCCCACCATTTCTGGCGAGTACCTCTTTATTTTTATGCAAGCTTGAGGAGGATAACATATGCTTGTTGATGTAAGCTCATCCTTCGAATGAGTCCCTCAGAGTGTGTTTAACGAACCCTAAGAAGAAATGGTTTGGTTCCATATAGGTCTTTCAATGTTTTTTTAACGAGCCCAAATAGAGAAAACTCGGGGGTTTTTCATATTTAGAGAGTCTGAAAAACACTTAAAGAGAAGTCTCTCAATTCCTTTTTTGTAAATTAGTTTGATGAGACTGAAAAAGTGATAACCTACCGCCCATCAAACGTTTTCTTCAAATACTTTTAGAAGACCCACACAAACATTTGCATACCCAGGAGGTGTCTTTGAGATAAAGGGTACATTGCTAGTATGAGAATCAAAATTGAAAAAGGCTAGATGGTCAACTGTAACGACTTTTCCTTGATGTGGGAAACATAAAACACCGAAAAGGGTAGACACAAATGCACACATAGAATCAATCCAACTATGAGAAAGTAAGAGGTTATAGTCAAGAGGTGCATCAAATACCTTGACCTCGACATTGACTGATTTGCCTTCCAACGTAATAGACAGCGAGGGAAGAACATCGTAGGGCTTAAAACCATAACCATTGAAAGCCTTAAGTGTATTGTGTGATTCGATGAGGGGAGGAGAACCAATGGATTTCCAACAAGTAACTGACATAACACACGTCGAGGCACCCTCATCAACAATGGTTCTACAGATATTCTTGTTCTAAAAAACTGTAATGTCCCCACTTTGGGACATCATCACAGGGCAGAGATTTATGATGACCAGAGTAGCCAGATGGATGCTATAGCGAGTACAGGGGTATTTGACAAGCATTGTGGGGTATAGTTGGAATTTATCATCATATTCCATCATCATGAGCCATTCTGCACAGGTTGTATTTGGTTTCGTTCCATTCCGACGATTTCCATGATTTTGACTATTTTGAGCTATAAGTTAATTAAAATCACTGAAGAGGGCATTTTGGGAACATTACTTGGAGGAACCTCTCAGTGTAATAGCTCATTGGAATCGGGAGGAGAAACACTACAGGATGGGATGGCTAGAAGTGACTTTCAGTGGCTAGGGTTTTGACATAACAAACCCTAGAGGATGATTCAGTGGTGAAAGATTCCACCTATCTTGTCCCAATCTTGGTCTCGGAGATGCAATAATCTCCCACACCATTCTAGTTCCAGATATACTCAGTTGCAGGAGGATTCTACATCAGTTTCATGTGCAGATAGAGAGAGGGCGCACCAGTTGAGGGATTCCAGCAAGAGGGGCGCACCATCTTTGGAGAGAGATTCGTTGCAGGAGATTGGCAGGGCCGTTGAGGATTCTATCACTTGGGTTTTCATTGTAGGGCCTTGGACATCAGATCTAGTTCTTTTTGCGACAACTTTATGGCTCAGATTATTTCTTGAGCAGTGGGGCGAATTGAAGAGAAGGAGGGCATTTTTGAGATGCAGATCTAGTTCGTTTGGAGGGGTTACACTTCAGATCTGACCCTGAGACTTTACCTAGTGACTTGCAGTGTCATGATCTATATTTCTGGAGAGTTTCAAAGCATTTGGAGGCCTCCTTCAGCAGGG
>ML786186.1:838018-856496 GCA_009831015.1 Picea engelmannii | reverse complement strand
AGTCGTGTTTCAGCAGTCGTGTTCCAGCAGTCGTGTTCCAGCATTCGTTTTAGCATCTACGTTTCAGCCTCTGTGATTCAGTATTTGTGTTTCAGCATCTACGTTTCAACATCTGTGATTCAGCATTTGTGTTTCAGCATCTATGTTTCAACATCTGAGATTCAGCATTTGTGTTTCAGCATCTACGTTTCAGTTGTGTTTCAGCATCTACGTTTCAGCATTTGTGATTCAGCACTTGTGTTTCAGCAGTTCGCATTTGTGTTGCAGCGTCTGTGTTTCAGCTTCTATGTTCATGCCTCTGTTCTCCATAAACAATCGATTGCCATCAATGACAACCTTGATCATCTGCATCATCTCTGCTGTAGCCATATTTCCAACATACCTGCCAATACTATGAGAGGTATGTACTTACATATGTTTAAATTGTTAGTTTTAAAAAGGGTATTTGCAGGAGAAGGGATCTTTTGTCATAGATCCATAAGGATCTCATATCCAACACATTCATAGGAATAATGCACCCTAGGTTTGATATGCATCTATTTTTTATGACATTATGAACATCTAGGTTTTATGTTGAAGTTATGACCATCATACTAACCACTGGTCAAAATTAAATTCAAGGTATTAGATTGATTAAAGATGAGATTATATAGTTTATTCTATAACTTAGATTTCTATCAAGAAAGAATGTTATCTCAGTACAAAAGACATGTTGAAGAGAATACTTGTCATCTTGAGTGAAGGAGTCTTGGAAAAAAAGAAACAACACTCATTCTTGAGGACAATACTCCAGGTTCCATGGTTGATTGATTAAGTTGATAAGATTCAAACTTGCACATGTCAAGTTTGATAACTACCTCATTACAAGTAAACATTATAGTTGAGATAAGAAATCTTTAAAAGGTTTTATACTTGGTAGCATGTGAGCATTATTAAAATGAATGCTTATTGTAATCACTTACCAGATACAACTAACATCTCCTCTAGGAGAAACTTCTTGTCTTGGTTCCATATTACCATGGAGGAATGATTGATCATAGCACTAGTAAAGTGTTTCTCTCATTTTGTATTGTATTTATTACTTTTTACCCTTGTTTCAGGTAGGTCACGAATAATATCTCTAAAGGAGCTATTGTGACAATTGTTCTTGCTATTGCTTTATCATTATTATAAAGAGTATTATTCTTTTTTGTTGTTTCTCCCTTGTCGATCTTGTTCTAGGAAGGTCAGAAGTGATGACCCTGAGGAAGCTATAGTGATGGTTGCAAGAGAAAACATACTAGATGAGACATGGAGAAGACTATCCAAGTTGTATACGTGATCATTCATGTACCAAAGAAGATGAAAAAGAAAATACTTTTGAAATACAAAGTATCTCATATGGAGATTGATTGTAAGGAGCATAAGGCTCCAAAGATGACCGGACATTAGAACAAGAACACATAGTAGACTTGGTAAAAGGATAATGAAACCACCTTGACAGGAAGTATAATATGTTTGAATTCTGACTCATTTTTTCATATTAAGACTTGGTATTCAACACCAAGTATATCTTGTAGAGATTGTGAAGTCTTTGTAGACTTAGAATAAATCAAGAAGAGAGTGATCTTGATCTCAGAGAGGATCAGATGGGAAAAGGAGACATATTTTAGGACTCACAGACAAATGCCAAGAGTTTAGAAGACTATATCATAGCTTCAGAGACCTCTAGGAGACATGAAATATATTGGGAAGATCCCCTTGTTTCAGTGACAGAGAAGGAATCTAGTCAGAAGGATTGGGATATGGATTTTTTCGTGGGACTATAAGGGAAGTCAGTGTTGACTTCCAATATTGATCTAACATATCAAGAATATTTCATATAATAGTATAAATATGTACAAATCCTAATTTGTGTCTAGAGGCTTCTCCCATCAAGAGGGAGAAGACTATGATGAGACACTTACTCCAGTAATTGAAGAAATAGTTCCAGTATTCATAAAGACAACCAGAACAACCATAATTCAAATACAGTATGAGATTCAGGGGGAGCAATCCCTATATTTGAGATTGAGTTATCTTCGGTGCCAATTGGTGTAGTACATTAGTTGAGCCATGAAGACATGACTACAATAGTAGATAGAGTTACCTCCATGAAAGAAGAAGAGATACTTTCAATATCAGTTATTGAGCCACTCTTAGATGAAGTTGTTTCAATGATAGAATAGAAGAGATACTCTCAGAGTTCAACAACTACAGTGAGAATAGAGAAAGTCATTCTCAGCTTTAGAAATAGCAGTTGCAGGTGCAGAGTCACAGTTCCATAGAGAGTTGAAGAGATACTCTCAAATAGTGAGACAGATACTGCTTTGCAGAAATCACATAGAGCTAGCACATGATTGTGCAGATTAAGTTGTAGTTGAGAAAGTGTACCAGGTTGGTACAATGTGATGTGAAAATTAGGTTTGAAGTTGAAGATAGAAAGACTCATGTTTGTAGGTTGAAGACATATCTGTACAAGTTGAAGCAAGCTCTTAGAACTTAGCATGGTAGAATTGATAGTTTCCTGACGAGCATGGGCTTTACCAAGAGTAAATTTGATTCTAACCTTTACTTCAAGGTTATGAATGATGAGCCATTTATATTTCTATTGTATGTGGATGACCTATTCTTAACAGGAGAAGAAAATATCATCACATATTGTAAGAAGAATCTGATTGTAGAGTTTGAGATGAAAGACCTAGGCCTGATGCATTATTTCTTAGGTCTTGAAGTTTGGAAGAACCTAGAGAAGATCTTCCTTAACCAAGGGAAGTATGAAAATATTTGACATGTTGGAATGTAAATCCATTAACACACCCATGGAAACAAATTTGAATCTCCTAGTTGACACTTAAGAGTTGGTTGATGCTACTCTATACAGGAATATTATTGGATTGTTGATATATCTGATTAATATCAAGCCAAATATATGCTTTGTTGTGAACACCTTGATTCAGTATCTAGTAGATCCCAGGCGTGTTCACCTTGTGGCTACAAAGCATGTGATGAGATACCTTAAGGGTATGTTGGATTATGTTCTATGTTATACTGGAGATCGTGACTTCAGACTGTATGGTTATACTGATTCAGATTGGGCTAGAAGTGCTTTTGATAGAAAGAGCACTTCGGGATGTTTTTTTAGTATGGGGTCAGCCATGAATTCATGGCAGAGAAGGAAGAAATCCAGTATTTCTCTCAGCACAAAAAAAGCAGAATACATTGCAGCATGTTCCGCTTGTTGTGAATCCATATGGCTTCAGAAGTTGTTGACAGATCTATTAGATCTAGTAATGGAAGCCACCATGATCCTATGTGATAACCAGAGTTGCATAAAGATGACGAAGAACCCACTGTTCCATGACAAGTCGAAGCACATAGAGATCCGGTATCACTACATTCGTGATATGGTGCATATGGGAGTTTTATAGCTCCAATATGTTGGGACATATAAGTATGTTGTAGATGTGTTGAACAAGCCTCTTTCTCGTGTAAAATTTGAATACTTTTGAGATAAGCTTGGTATATTCCAAAAGAACCTCCCTCGAAAGGGGGAGTGATGTTGATGATACTATGGTATCCTGACCAACAACAGGTAGCTCCATTAGGATTTTATATACTATGGGATTGATCATCCCTTGGAATATCCTGAAGGTCTGGTAAGGATGGTTTGTCAGAGTACATGTGCATGTATATACCAGTTGTGGTCTGTTAGGATTTTATATCCTAGGGAATATTTTGATTCTTGGGAAGATCCCGAAGGTCCAGTAAGGATGGTCTTTCAAAGTACCACATGGTAGCTCCATTAGGAATTTCCTAGGGAATCTTATGATTCCTGGGTAGATATCGAAGTTCCCATAAGGACGGTCTATCAGAGTACCAAAAAATGTTGTTGTTGCACCTGCCTCATTCTGTTTCCATATGATCATGATTGTGTTATCTCAACCTCGTGTTGATAATGTTGTTTTCTCAACCTCGTGTTGATGATGTTGTTGTCTCAACCTCGTGTTGATGATGTTGTTGTCTCAACCTCATGTTGATGATGTTGATTGATTCAACCTCATTTTGTTGATGATGTTGTACCATCCTCGTGTTGTTGATGATGATGTACCAGCCTTATGTTGGTGAGATTGTTGCTCTAGCTTCATTCTATTGATGTTTATGTTTCAGCTTCATGTTGACAATGATGATGATGATGATGATGCTATTCCAAATCCATGCTATGAATGTTGATTATGATGTTATTCCAACTCCATGCTGTGAATGATGATGATGATGATGTTATTCCAGCTCCATGTTGTGAACGATGATGATGATCCTACTCTAGCTCCATGCTGTGAACAATGATGATATTGATGATGAGAAAAAATTATGATGATTTTTAGATATTCCACTCAATGTTCCATATGTTGATGATGTTGTTGACTTATATTTATACTGATGATGTTGTATTGGGTTATGTTAGTAGAATACCCTTCTTGTTAAGGGGGGGTGTTGAAATATTGTAACTATGAATAATATTCTAATTGTAATTGAGTTATTATTACATAGATCAAATCCCATTTTGTGGATTGATCATGTTAGGTATTTTATAAGACCAAATCCCCTCTTGTGGATTGGTCAAGCCATATTCATATGGTGGTATTTGAGAAGTTGGCCCCTAGGGTTTATTAAAGTGGTTTTAACCACTATTGGAAGAAGTTGGCTTATCTTGGTGAAGAGACATAACCCTAGCCCCCTCAGCTAGTATGTATAAGTGAGGATGGTGCCTCATTCATTCGCTCACTCAGTAACTCAACAAGTGCACATATTTTGGAGGTATTTGCAGTTAGAAGAAGGAGAAGAGAGGAGCATGTTCAGTCTTGGATATTCTTTAGTGTTTTGGTCTAAGTCTTGGCATTGTATTGGCAATCTATTATTGAGGAAGTTTTGTTGGGTTTTCTCCCCCATAAGGGTTTTCCAGGATTAAATGTTGTGTACCTTGTGATTGTGTTTCTTTCAGTGATTCTTATGCTATTATTCTCTAGTAAATTGAAAAGAACTTTATAGTAGCTCTAAATTTAACATAAGAAAGGTTCCAATTATTAAAATAATTTCTTACTAGTGCACTCATTCTTACTTTTGTTGACCCAAATGGAGATTTTGTGGTATGTCTAGATTCCCACAAAGGGACTTGGTGAAGTGCTTACTTAAAGTGGGCATGTGATTTATTATGAATCTGGGAAGCTTAAGGAGCATGAAACAAATTGTCACACGTGACTTAAAACACACTGCAATAGTTCAGGGGATAAAGATGTGGAGACATTACTAGATGGGGATAAATTTCGAGTTAAGAAAAGTGTGATGAACAAATCATGTTCATACATAAAATATCTAATATAAATAGGATAGTAAACAATAATTCATTAAGGATAGTAAATATATTTGAATAAGTATGAATGATATATGAGATGATTGAAGATACAATGATAGTGTCATATATATACAAATCATTGTTGAAATATTGTAACTACAAAGAATATTCTACTTATTATTGAGTTATTATCTTATAGATCAATCCCCTTTTGTGGATTGATCATGTCGGGACTCTTCTATGACCAAATCCCCTTTTGTAGATTGTTCAAACCCTAAAAAAATGTTGCTAATTGAGAAGTCAACCCTTCCCAATGAAGAGACACCACCCTAGTGCTCCTCATCTAGTATAAATAAGAGACGATAGTGCCTCATTCACTCACTCACTCAAGTCACGCATCTAGTGCGCAAGTTTGAGGTAAGCTACAGTTGCCAGAGGAAGGAAGAGAGAGGCGCATTGCTCAATGTTGGATATTCTCTTGTGTTTGATATTTTATCTTGGAATTGTATTGGCAATCTATATTAAGGAAGTTTTTGTTGGGTTTTCTCCCCCATGAGGATTTCCCAGGATAAATGTTGTGTACCTTGTGATTATGTATCTTTCATTAATCCTGCTTATGCTATTAATGTCTAGTAAATTGAAAAGAACTTAATAGAATCTCTAAATTTAACATGGTATCAGAGCTTGACTGAATAGAACACCTTTCAATGGGTTACCAAAAACGTCATTGTTGTCATACAAGAAAATTAAGGATTTTTTTTGGAAGATAATTTCAGCCTAAAAAAATTCTAGGGAAGTGTGCCCTAGCCTAGCGAACTCATTGACATCTTGAGTGCACCTTTTCAATGGTCAGAGCCTCCGAAAAGTGAAACAAGTTTTCATTGGTACCAAAAAACCAAAAAACTAGGAAACCAAAACAAATACCAAAAGTACTAGTCCAGATTTGTGTAGGCCCAATTTCAAGGGGTAAAATTTGGATTTTCAAAAAACAGATTTCACCAAGCTACTCACCTTATCCAAGCACACCTTCTGGTAATTTCATATCTAATTTCTAAGAACTTTCAATTTTTGGTCATTTTCCCAGCTTCATGTCAAGATGTCTGCAAGCACCAAGATTATTGACAAGTTAGAAGGTGTGGATAAATTTCATGCCTGGAATTATAGGATTGAACTCATTCTTGAAGAGAATGACTTTCCAAGATTCATCAAGGAAAATGAACCAGAACCCTCAGATGCTACAACTAAAGAAAAAGTACCAGAAAGATATGGTTAGGCCCAATAGAATCATTGCAGACTCTATTAAAGACCACTTGATCCCTCAAGTGATTTCTAAGAATAATCCAAACTAAATGTTTGATGCCCTAACCATAATGTATGAAGGAAGGAACATTAACCGGAACATGAACTTGAGAACCCAACTCAAGAATACAAACATGCAGAAAGGAGAAATCGTTCATGACTATTTCTCTAGGGTTTCTCAATTCAAGGAACAAATAGAAGAAATTGGAGACAACCTAGATGAATATGAAATCACAATGACAGCTCTTAATGGTATCACAAGACCTTGGGATGCCTTCATCTAAACTATCCATGCATGAAAGGAGAAACTCCAATTTGATAGTCTTTGGGAAGAATGTGTTCAAGAAGAAGCAAGAGTAGCTAACCAAGGAGCAGTTCTTTTAAGGGATGAAGATCAAGACCTAGTTTCTCATGCTAAAGGAGGAAATATAAGGTCTCACTTCAAGAAGGAGACCCACCTACATAAATAATCTCACCCTCCAAGGAGATTCCAGAAGTTTCGGAAAGGTCAAATAAGAGAAAAGGATTTCTCCTCTTATCAATGTTACCATTGTGACAATATGGGACATATTGATAAGAATTTTCCAACTAGAAGAGAATAATACAAGAAGAGAAATAACAAAATACACCAAGCCCATGCAATTGAATATGATGATCCACCCACGAAGATGATTAAAGAAAAGATTGAAGACTATGTCTTATTCTCTGCCCTCTCAGGATTTGTGTCACCTAGAGAGGACACTTGGCTCATAGATAGTGGTGCTTATAAGAACATGACAGGTCAAAGAGACATCCTCTCTATCCTTCCATAAAATAACTTTCCCTAGAAAGTTACACTTGGAGATGATTACCAGTACCCTATCAAAGGAGTGAGAGAATCCACCTACAAACTTGATTCAGGGACCCCAATGAAGATGAAGGATGTACTATATGTACCAGGTTTCATGAAGAATTTTCTTTCTATCTCAAATTTAGATAAGAAAGGCTTCAAGGTTGCATTCATATATGTTGAAGTCCTTATGTGGCCTAAATTAAAAACCACAGAAGATGCAATTGTTATTGGAATAGAAGAAGGTAGCCTATATAAATTAAAAGGTCACTCAGATGCAGCCTTGACTCACTCCACTGAGATTCCATGTGAAATTTGGCATAGAAGACTAGCTCACATCAATTACAACTCCTTACCATATGTGATCAAAGAAGTTACCGGTCTACCATATTTCAAGGTTGATCATGAAGGTGTGTGCAAGGGATGTGCACAAGGAAAGAACATAAAGAATCCTTTCCCAGAGAGCGACAGTAAAGAAGAAGGAGTCTTGGATCTCATCCACTCAGATGTATGTGTCCTGATGCCATTAACCTCTCTTAGTGGGTATGTATACTATGTGTCATTTATTGATTACTATTCTCGCAAGACTTGGTTTTACTTCTTGAAATCAAAAGATGAAGTGTTTGAAAAATTCAAGGAATTCAAAGCCTTGATAGACAATCTCTCTGAAAGAAAAATCAAGATACATGGGTCAGATAATGGAGGAGAATACACCTCAAAAGAATTTTTAAGCTTTTGCAGAGATGTCGGGATAAAGAGGGAGATCACCACTCCCTACAATCCTCAACAAAATGGTGTAGCGGAAAGAAATAACAGAACTATAATGGAAGCAGCGAAGACTATGATCCATGATCAATATCTTCCAATGCACTTATGGGTTGAAGCAGCAAGACCAACTGTGTATGTTCAAAATAGATTATCCCATAGTGAACTTGGGTTCAAAACCCCAGAATAAATGTTCTCTGGAAAGAAGTCATAAGTAATCCATCTCAAGATATTTGGTTGTCCAGTGTATGTACACATTTTGAAGGAAAGGAGAACCAAGTTGGAACCTTCAGGAAAGAAGGGAATATTTGTTGGATATTTTGAGGCCTCTAAGGCATTCAGAATTTACATACCAAGTTACCATCATATTGAGATCAACAGAGATGTAACCTTTGATGAACATGAAGCGCTCAAGAAATCAAGGAAATGCTAGCTTGAAGAAGTATATGAAGAACAGTATGTAGCTCCTATAGTTTCAGAATCAATGAGGGAAGTCATAGATTCCCCTGATGATGAGATTCAAGAAGATCATGATATGATATAATCCTAAAGAACCTCCCCAGATGACGATATCTCACAAGAGAAATCCATATTGGAAAAGGGAACTTATTCAATATGGAGAGAAGTATGGTGCCCCAAAAGGAACCATGAGACAAATCAAGAAACCTAAGCCATTCTCCAGTTATATGGATTTGATGTGTGATCTCATAGAAAAGGGGCCTACTTGCTTTGAAGAATCCATTCAAAAGAAAGAATGGGCAGATGCCATGATAGAACAATACCAATCCATTATAAAGAATGATGTATGGGAAATAGTTCCCAGACCGAAGAGAAAAGACATGGTATCTTCCAAATGGCTATACAAGAAACAACATGTTGTTGATGGAAGTATTGAAAAACATAAAGCAAGGTTTGTAGCTCATGGATTTTCTCAAAAGGAAGGCATTGATTATGAAGAGATGTTTTCTCCTGTAGACAGATACACTTCTATCAGAACAATCATAGCTCTTGTAGCTAAGATGAAGTGGAAGTTACACCAGATGGATGTAAAAACAACCTTCTTAAATGGTGTTATTGAAAAAGAAGTGTATATAGAACAACCTCAGGGGTTTGAAGTTGAAGACGGAAAGACTCATGTTTGTAGGTTGAAAAAGGATCTGTACGGATTGAAGTAAGCTCCTAGAGCTTGGTATGGAAGAATTGATAGTTTCCTGATGAGCTTGGGCTTTACCAAGAGTAAAGTTGATTCTAATCTTTAATTCAAGGTTATGAATGATGAGCCATTTATATTGATGTTTTATGTGGATGAATTGTTCTTAAATGGAGAAGAAAATCTCATCATTGATTGTAATAAGAAGCTCGCTGCAGAATTTGAAATGAAATACCTAGGTCTGATGCACTATTTCTTAGGTCTTGAGGTTTGGAAGAGCCCAGAGAAGATCTTCCTTAACCAAGGGAAGCATGCAGTTGAAATACTGAAGAGGTTTGATATGTTGGAGTGTAAATCCATGAACACACCCATGGAAACAAATTTGAAGCTCTTGGTTGATACTTCATCAGAATTGGTTGATGCTACATTGTACAGACAGATCATTGGATCGTTGATGTATCTGACAAATACCAGGCAAGATATATGTTTTTCTATGAACACCTTGAGTCAGTATCTGGTAGATCCCAGACATGTTCACCTTGTTTTTGAAAAACATGTGATGAGATACCTTAAGGGTACGTTTGACTTTGGTCTCTGTTATAATGGAGAACATGACTTCATACTGGTTGGTTATACCGATTCAGATTGGGATGGAAGTGTTTCTGATAGAAAGAGCACTTCGAGATGTTTTTTCAGTCTGGGTTCAGCCATGACTTCATGGCAGAGTAGGAAGAAATCCATTATTTCTCTCAGCACATCAGAAGTGGAATACATTGTTGCATGTTCCGCAAGTTTTGAATCTGTATGGCTTCGAAAGCTATTGACAGATCTATTTGATCTGGAGATGGAAGTGACTGTGATTCTATGTTATAACCAGAGTTCCATAAAGATGACATAGAACCTTTTGTTCCATGACAAGTAAAAACACATAGAGATTTGTTATCACTACATTTGTGATATGGTGCAAAGGGGAGCTATAAAGCTCCAATATGTTGGGACAGATGAGCATGTTGCAGATGTGTTCACCAAGCCTTTGTCTCATGTAAAGTTTGATCACTTTCGATACAAGCTTGGTATAGTCCGAAAGGACCTCCCTCGAAAGGGGGAGTGATGTTGATGATACTATGGTATCCTGATCAACAGTGGGTAACTTAGTTAGGATTTTATATCTTAGGGGACTAATCATCCCTAGACATATCCTGAAGGTACGAAAAGGATGGTCTGTCAGAATACATATGCATGTATATGCTAGTTGTGGTCATTAGTGGTAGCTTCGTTAGGATTTTTATAATCCTAGGGAATATTATGATTCTTGGGAATATCCTGAAGTTTTGGTAAGGATAGTCTATCAGAGTACCACGTGGTATCTCTGTTAGGATTTTATATCCTAGGGAATCTTTTGATTCCTGGGAAGATCCCTAGGGAATGTCAGAGTACCACAAAATGTTGTTACACCTACCTCATTATGTTGCCCTATGATGATGATGATGATGTTGTTGTTGCTCCAGCCTCATGTTGTGATGATGTTGTTTCTCCAGCCTCGTTTTGTTGATGATGATGTTGTTGTTATATATTTTATGCTAATTGATGTTGATGTTCCGGGTTCCAGCTCCATGTTTTCAATGATGTTGATGATGTTACTCCAGCTCCATGTTGCGAATGATGATGATACTCCAACTCCATGTTGTGAATGATGATGTTTTTGATGATGAGAAAAACGTTCGATGATTTATAGATATGCCAGTCAATGTTCCAATTTTTTTTTTATGTTGGTTCCCTCTCTCTTTCCTGATGATGTTGTAGAATACCCTTCTTGTTAAGGGGGGGTGTTTAAATATTGTAACTGCAAAGACTATTCTACTTATTATTGAATTATTATCTTATAGATCAATCCCCTTTTGTGGATTGATCATGCCGAGACTCTTGTATGACCAAATACCCTTTTGTGGATTGGTCAAACTCTAAACAAATGTTGCTAATTGAGAATTCGTCCCCTAAGCCTAATTAAAGTGGTTTTATCCACTAGTTGGAGAATTCAGACCTGCCCAATGAAGAGACACCACCCTAGCACTCCTCAGCTAGTATAAATAAGAGAGGTTAGCACCTCATTCACTCACTCACTCAAGTCACTCATCTAGTGCACAATTTTGAGGGAAGTTGCAGCTACCAGAGGAAAGGAAGAGAGAGGTGAATTGCTCAGTGTTGGATATTCTCTTTTGTTTGGTCTTTTATCTTGGCATTGTATTGGAAATCTATATTAAGGAAGTTTTTGTTGGGTTTTCTCCCCCATGAGGGTTTCCCAGGATAAATGTTGTGTACCTTGTAATTGTGTATCTTTCAATGATCCTGCTTATGATATTATTGTCTAGTAAATTGAAAAGAACTTAATAGAAACTCTAAATTTAACAATCATAAAGAAACTTATAGAAATTATTCATGAAGGGATGTGTCCCTTAGTGTCCCTTAATTAACTACTATTATTATTATTATTTATATATATATATTATGTATGTTACATTTCCTTCCGCTTAAAAAAGTTTTGTCCTCAAAGAATAATTACTGAACAACTTCTCTTTAACTCTTATTATGGCTTGCAATGTCTTCTGAAGATCCTTTGTGCTTGTAGTTGCGACACTCGATGAAACAAGAATATAAGATTTAAAAATTTCCAAGAAAAATTGTTGCATCGATTTTGGATCGATCCACCCTAAGTTGATCTTTACTATAACTTTTTGTTGATCAACTATTTTGATGGAACTTCTAATTTTCGTTTTCCACGGAATTTGTCGATTTTGTCTCTCTTCTTTTAGAAATTTGTAATTTGTTTATCTGTAAGAATAATGTTGTTTATATATCTTTTGATTTTGTATTTTCCCAAAATGACTCTTGTGATAACTTTTCTTTGGAACCATCTTCTTTTGATGTTTGTAGTGATTTGTCAATATAAGGATTCTTCTGAATTTGACCACCGACTGACTCTATATTGGTTCTTTTTTCTGATGTTGGAATTCAAATGTTTGATAATTTATCTATTGAGTCGGTCATCGTTTCTTTGTCGACTAATGATGTTCCGCGATCCATCTCTTCTTGTAACGACTTCTTGTCATGCTTAATCTTTTTAATTTGTGTTAACAAACCTTGATTATGTTATTTTAAACGTAAAAGTTTTTCCTTATCTTCTGAATCATCATCTTTATTTTTTTATTCTAGATCATCCTTTCTTTCATCCTTTAAGATTTTAATTTGTTCAAGTAAATTCTGATTAAGGTTCCTTAGGCAGGATATTTCTTCCTCTTTTTCAATTAATTTATATTTGAGACCTTGATTTTCTTATTCTGAATATTTATTTCCTTGCTTATCATCTTTTGACTTCCTGATTTTTACAAGTAAATTTTGATAATGATTTTTAAATCATGATATTTCTTCATCTTGTTCTAGTAAATCTTTGTCCATTTTTTTCTTTTTGGTTTTTAGTTCTTTAATTTGTGCGATGAATTCTCGATTACGCTCTTCGAATTAAATATTATATTTCTCTGTTAACCCATTAAAATATTTCTACTTCTCACCTTCAAACTGTAATTTTATATTGCTCTCTTTATAATGTCCTAGTTCACCTTTTAATATTAGTGATTGCATTTGTGAATTCTCTTGATATTCTTCCATAATAAATAATTTCCCACAAATCAGACAAAAGCGATTGTGATTTTTTTAAATTTGTCATATACTCAAACTCCATTCACAAAAAGGATATTTAATCCAAAATTTAGATTTATATATTGAATCCATTGTTCATGGTTGTAGAATGTGGTGAGTACATGCATAATAGATATAGTTAGTAGAAGAACGAAAACAAATTGCAAGATAGAGAAGATGAAAGAAAAATTGGAGAGAAGAATGAGAATTGTATTAACCATATTCCACACTCAAAGAGTGAATAATGTATAATAGTTATAGGCTACATGAGTAACTAATGTGCCATAGTAGTGACCTAGAGAGATCTAGACACTCACTAACAGAAACTGCAGGGAACTTCCACCTAGTCCTAGTTAACCGATCCATGCAATCATCAGTGAACTGAGTCACACATGTGAAAGTGAGAGAAACACATGCAACTTTTGGTGATAATGCTGATTTTTCAATGAGTTGTGGCTCATGTATCCTCTTTAAATTTTTTGTTTAACTATTGCTTGAACCATAACTACTGCAGAAAACCAAGATCACAAGAAGAATAACCATGCACAAGAACACAAAAAGTATCATGGGAAACCCTTCTCAACAAGGGAAGAAAACCCAGCCAATCCTTTGCTATATTCCTCAAGAGAAAGACTTCCCACACCATCACCAAACATAGCACACAAGAGGGTGTTGTAATTCTCACAATTTCAGACCACAAATTCTGAAATTATGAGATGACACAATGATAAGTGTATTTCCTTAATGGGGATTCACCTTTATTTATATAAGACTTGTCACATCGAATGATGTGTCTATTGGCACAATAGGGACGACCTCAATAACTCAAAATATAATTAATAATTACCATATCAATTATCTTTTACATTAATTATATTTTATATTAATTATCTTTTACATTAAGGTGGAGCCAACCTATACCCTTTACATAATCAATAGGGTTACAGGTAAGTCTGACTCTTGAACAATATAGCAAGGGATCTCATACACCCACTAGTTCTCAACCACTAGGGGCACATCCATATGGATTTCCATATCTCTATCTCACTGTGTCTCACAGGAGAACCACACTCACTAGTGCTCAGCCACTGGGATCACGTTCAACTGTGCTCATCCACAAGCATGTCCACTCAACAGATCTTCTTTCCCACTACATTACACAAGAGATTCATATGGAGTTCATCATCTCATATCTCTACTCAAAGGAGGATAATACATCGTTTTCATATATGTCTCATAACAATGCACCCAACTCATGGGAATTCACAGGTTCACCTTATGCTCATCCACAAGCATGTCCAACTCAACAAATCTCCTTTCTCACTATGTTACACAAGATAATCATCTGGAGTTCTTCTCAACTCTCTGTAAGGAGGAGGCCATCACTACGTTCCATTTTTGTCTCAGATAGGAACCACACACCCATCTCAGGGGCTCTCCCTCAGGTTTGTGTCCTGGAGTATGTCTCACACAACTGTAATCATCAACACTCCCTCTCATCTAGGGAGGCATTCTCCATCAGGCAAAGTCTCGCATGAAAGTATTTGAACTTCATCCTAGTTGTAATCATCAACACTCCCTCTCAACTAGGGAGGTAATCTCCGCCAAGCTAGTTTCTCACATAAGTACTCGAACTTCATATTGGCAAGAAGTTTGGTGAAGATATCTGGAATATGCTCATGTGTAGGAAGACATTGCACATGTACTACTTTCCTCTGCAACATTTCTCTGATATAATGATATCTTATCTCAATGTGTTTCGATCTATCATGAAACAAAGGGTTCTCAGAGAGATTCACGCAGCTATGGTTATCACAAGTAATGATAGGATTCATATCATGATCAAATAAATTTTTCACAAACCACACTGCTTCGCAGACTGCCACACTCAATGTTATATACTCTACTTCTACGGTACTCAAGGCCACAGAGCTTTGTTTCCTACTACACCAGGAAACCATGGTAAACTCCAAGGTAAAACAACAATTGAATGTGCTCTTCTGGTCCACTATACTCTTTGATCAATATGTATCAGCATATCCCTGCAAACTCAAGTTCACACTAGAGGCATATCTCAGGCCATATCCAACTGTGCCTCGTATATATATCTCAATACATGCTTTACTGTTATCCAATGAGTTTGTCTCAAATGAATCATGGAGTGACTCGGCACATTTGTTGCATAGCATATATCGGGTTTGGTGTTAACTAAATGCATCAATGATCTAATTAGCTATCGGTACACATGTGGATCAATCTCGTATGAATCATCATCATTTATTTTTTGTCAAATCCACCACCATCGGTGTAGACATGGATTTGCATTCTGTCATATTGAACTTCTTTAATATCCCCACTGTGTATTTTCCTTGACTTAGGAAAAGTCTCATTGGTCCTCTATCATACTTCTGGTCCCAAGAAGTAGTGCATCATACCCAGATCCTTCATCTCAAAATCAGAAGTCAAAGATTGCTTGTAACAACACAGCTTCTTAAATAAGTCATAAAATCAGGTTCTCATCACCGACAATGTAATAGTATAGGTTTGAATCAAAAACACTCTTGCTGAAACCCAAACTTCATCAAGAATCCATCTATCTGATGTACTTTCCAACTCATGGATGGAAGTACAGATGGGAGTGCATTGGACTACTGGATCAATATGTCTCATCATAGTTCACTCCCTCTGCTTGTGAAAATCCTCTGACTACAAGTCTCATTTTGGTATTTCTCAACACTTCCATCAGTGGTATGTCTTTCTACCTCTTGCAGAGTTTGTCATGCCTTTTATGGCCTACTATAAAGTCCCTGGGAATATCAACTAGATCAACTGTATCAATGGTTGTCTCCCTCTGAACTGTTGAGGGGGGAGGGTATTTGTATTTTTCTTCTTCTCAAATAGTTTTGACTTCCTCTAAGTCAAGTGACTCCCTCTAAAGTCTTTGAAGGCAAAAACATCTTCCTTTGTTTTTAACCTGCCTGGAGCAAGGAAACAAATGAAAGTAAACAAGACAAGAATGTATCCTAGAGGAGACTCATGAGTACATCTCTAGAATCAAAACAATTTCAGGATTGTTGTCACAGCTACAACACCTACTTGTAATGTAGCATGATAATTAAAACAATCAAACATGGAATCTTCACTTCCAGTGTCTTGTTCTTCTGGATGCATTGAGACTTCTCTAGGGCCATAATTGCACCAAGGGTTCCTTCCTCCTGCAAGTACCCTTATGAAAATTATGCAAATAATACATATATACAAGTGCATACCTGAGGGTGTACACTAATGGAGGTTCTGCTTGTTTTTTCAATGTCATGATGATCAATGGTGTTCCTTGCTTTTTTTTCTTCATATCCTTTACACAAGTCTCTGACGAAGTCTGCATCATCCTTTACTGTTGTATCTAATATGAGAGTGTCACATATTAGTAATACTTCCCTTATGTTGTTGGTCTAACTTGATATGATTGTTTTATCTTTATCAAGGTCATGTCCATTGTTGACTTTCAACAAAATTCCAAACACGTTGTTGTAGATATCCTTGTAGCACCTGCTGCTACTCAAAAATTTTACCACTTGAATTCAAATTTGTAATTAAGGAATTCCTGAATTTCATGTATGACACAATTTGAAATGATGAAATTTCTTTGTTGCCTTTAATTGTAAACAATCTCTTCTTAAAATAGATTGCAAGGTTGGTCAAATTTGGTTGCCATTATGACCATTAGGTCGACCATACTTTTCCTTAACTTATAAGTACCAACCAGTACAAGTTTCCAAAATAGAGTTTTTGTCACTGGTTCACAATCTGGTCTATAATTCGCATCAGCTTTTTCCTTACACCATAAATTATGGAATTATCGTGAGCATCTGCATATGTTGTTGGTGCAATTATTTGCATAATATATTACCAAACATAAATTATCAACCGGGATTCGTAATCAATAGAGTTGATGCACTATATGTGTCGATAACAAATAGGTTCCTATGTATGTTTAGTATAGCTTAGATAAAAAAAAAAACATCAATAACAAAATACTTTGTTTTCAAAGATAACACTCTTCACACAATTCAGAAATTCGAAAGCAAAACTTGCAATCATGCACTCAAAAGATTTTGCTCAGATAATGCCTTGTCCATTTACAAGCTCATGAAGTGGAAATATGGACTTTGAATCTGTTATCTATAGCAACTAAACTAATCAGCAATTTAACACTTTGTTTTAGTATATCTAAATGCTTCACACAACTTCAAACTTAGTAGAGAAAACTAATAATAAAACTTCTCAAGCAAAACAATCAATCAAATGATTCTTTATTAGGTGACAAGTCTGTTCATTCTAGGCTTATGAATTAGAGACATGAACTTAAGATGTTGTTTCCTGTAGCAATCAAAACAGTGATTAACAATCACCTCCAACCACTCTTGAAACAAAAATCAATTTTCACTCTGTTTTATCAAGCAAATCTTCTTTAGTACAAGGAACAATTCAACATGACTGAGGGACTTTATTATGGAGCATGAAGATGAGATATAAAATCCTTTGGTTCCTGTACATACTGAAAACACTACGATCATAAACTCAAAATATCATTTACTTAACAAACCCACGCTTCAAACAATTAAATAGCAATCTGCAATATTAGAAAAGGAAAATATTTATTTGATCTAGGATTTGATTATTCACACCAATTCAAAACAAATGATTTAATTTTGAACTCTTGAAATGGATTTAAAATCATTGACAACACACTACTGTGAAATGTTCACACAGTCACACAAATTATATATAGGGAGATTTACCTTGGTTGGGACGTTGGGCCCTTGCCGTGTTAGAATATAGAAGATGGTGTGCTTGTTTTACCATTGACGATACCCTCGTCACCTAACCACAGGTCGAAGCCTCCCTCCGAACACCTTAACCTTGAATGATAATTCCTATGGAAGCAAACCCTAGGCTAGATAGCCAAACAAAGAGTAGCGCATCAATCCCCAAGGATAGCGCATCACAAAAGATGATCAGATAGTCCCAAACCCTAGCTAAGAGATATTCAAGCCAAAACTGAGAACTTGTTGTTGTTGCAGTTGCACTAGCTCTTCCTCCAAACCTGTGCACCAAACTGCAACTGCAGTGCGCACCAAATTGCAGAACTGCAATTGTGAGATGCTGCAAATGAGAAATGGCGCCCTGTATTTATAGTAATCCTGCCAGTTTGTTGGGGCCGACTTCTCCTTATGGGTATGTGTCTGTTCAGTATATTATTATTAATTCTGGCCGACTTCTTCTCTTGGAGGCTAATAGCCTAATATAAATTATCTTCTTGAGCCGACAAGGCTTCTAGGGTTATTAGCCAACTCATTAGGGTTTCTCT
>ML786186.1:816202-831209 GCA_009831015.1 Picea engelmannii | reverse complement strand
TGTTGTCATCATCATTCATCTTCATGTCACAGAGCTCATTCTTCAGACTCATAACTTGTCCAATGTTTCTGACTGAGAAGAGATTTGTTAGGGCATCGTACATCTTCTTCAATGAGTCAAGATGGGAGATGTAGGGTATCAAGAGGTATTTTATAGAATCCACTATGATACTCATGGCATTGATGTCAACATCTTTAAATTTCTCCAACGTTATGCGGTTCCTTCTCTTCTCCTTCTGTAAACTCTGGCTTCACGATCTTTCCTTTCACAATATCCAGCACTTTATTCTTAGCAAGGATGAGGTCAATCCTTGTCTTCCATACTCTACATTTAGAGGCTCCATCTAACTTGATCTCAGACTTCATAAATTTTTCCATGGCTTGCTTGACTTGGTCAAACCCTAGATTTGACCAGAAATCTAAACTTCACGTCTTGGTCTTTTGAGAGTACCAGGAGATGCACTAGGCTAGGGCACATTGATCTATCCATAGATTAGGTCAATCTTGTCACTTAAGGTGCCTCAACAATAGGTTTAGGGTTTCTGCAACTGCTTCGGTTGGTAACCCTAGTTGCAGTACTTTTGGAAACTACTCCTGCTAGTAACCCTAGCGGCAGTACCTCAACGAGCTCAATATTTAGTGGTTATGTTTCCTTCCAGCGTTTTAGGCTGACTGAAGGGGTGTGGGCCCATAACCTGTTAGAATATAGAAGATGGTGTGCTCGTTTTACCATTGACGATACCCTCGTCACCCAACCACAGGTCGAAGCCTCCCTCTGAGCACCTTAACCTTGACTGAGAATTCCTCCGGAAGAAAACCCTAGGCTAGATAGCCAAACAAAGAGTAGCGCATCAATCCCCAAGGATAGCGCATCACAAAAGTTGATCAGATAGTCCCAAACCCTAGCCAAGAGATATTCAAGCCAAAACTGAGAACTTGCTACTGTTGCAACTGCACTAGCTCTTCCTCCAAACCTGCACACCAAACTGCAACTGCAGTGCACACCAAAATGCAGAACTACAATTATGAGATGCTGCAAATGAGAATTGGCGCCCTATATTTATAGTAATCCTGCCAGATTGTTGGGGCCGACTTCTCCTTCTGGGTATGTGTCTGTTCAGTATATTATTATTAATTCTAGCTGACTTCTTCTCTTGGAGGATAATAGCCGAATATAAATTATCTTCTTGAGCCGACAAGGCTTCTAGGGTTATTAGCCAACTCATTAGGGTTTCTCTTGCTTCTCGGAGTCTTCTATTCTCGTCAGGTTCATGCATGGGGGTAAATACCTCCCACAGCTACCATAATATTAACATGTCGAACCAACAAGGTACCTCTAAAACGATAACAAGCTAAAACATTCTAATCATACCCAGAAATTGCACAACAGATCGTTTGTATTTCTTCAAATGGTAAATTGAATCAGTATCCCATCATCTCGTACATCAAAACAATATGCATCATTATGTTCATTACATCCATACGTATCTTTGTTCTTGATACTGCTTCATTACATCAATACACATATCTTTGTGTATCATATCTCCTATACAACATCCCTTATAAAAAAGGTGAGTTGATACAATCCAGATCTAAGGATAAGCATCAAACTATTTTTAAAATATTATAATTGGAAATTCATATCAAATCTTTAGGAATGGACTTCATCCTCATGAAACGAAGTGCATGAGTAATGAATTCTATCATGATATCAAAACCAATTTGGAGACTTCGATCCAACTGATTTCTTGGAATCTTCAACAACAAACTCGTCCAACAAACGATTTCTAAAAATAGTAATTGGTACTGGAATACACACAGTCGTTTGGTACCGGAATAACATAGTCGCATTGGCACCATAATAGGCGCAGTTGTTTGGTACCAGAATAACACAGCCACACTGGTACCAGAATAACACAGTCACACTGGTACCGGAATAGCACATGATGGTAGCGGAATAACACAGGCTGGTACCGGAATAGTACAGGGTAGTACCAGATCAATGTTATGCAGTTTTGTTTGTCCCAGATCAATTTTGCTTAAGATCAAATGATTAGGATCATGCAAAATCAACTATTTTAATCAAATTAACTCAAGAAAATCAAACAAAGCATGCCTTAACCATAAGTTACCTCTCTATGCACATGAACAGGGTCATTAAGTGTATTTGTGGAGGAAACAATCAATTATATATACATAGCATAGGTAAAATAGGCTTAGATAGGGGGTAATAGAGGGTATTAGAAGTGTCAAAATGGAGACTCAACATATGTAGAGGCACAATGTTTGCAATTAGTTGCAGCTTTTTCCTTGCACCGAAAATTCTTGAATTATCGCTAGTATCTTCTTGTTTGCATGGAGGAACAATGTTTGCAAGTAGTCTCATATTTTTCCTTCCACCAGGAGCTATTGGTTTAGAGCTAATATCCTGGACCCTCTTCTTTCCATGACCTTCATGAGACACTTTAGTAACCTTAACTTCATTGGGAAAATATTTCACAGGAGTTTGTCCAGAGTTGCCAATAGTCAGAGATCGGATTACTTACTCGATGCTTGGGTTTCTTTCCTGATGGATCATTGTCAAGTTTCCTCCTAGCCATTGTAAACCAGGGCGTAAGTTTGAATGCTAATACGCCTTGAGAATGTAGTTACATAAATGTTGCCTTCAACTATAGCACTATTTTGGAATTGTTTTAATATCTCAGGCAACATTATAGCATTTGGGTATAGAATTCTTAATATAGAAGGGTGAATGGCCTTACTACTGTCCAAAATGATTGGCCTCAAAATAATCCTTTAACTCAGCCTTCATTCCTTAGAAAACCACCATCGAGACTGCTTCAAAACTGATACATTTTTTACCTTTTGACAGACTCAAAAATATCACTTAGAATTTAAACTTAGCATAGGTCTGTAGTGGGTTTTATGGATGAGCTTGTTCTCAAGCCTGTGGTCATCTTGTTTGGGCAGTTGGCCTTCCTCACAGATCTCAGCCTGCTATTAGGCTTGTTTCCATCTTCATAATTGTCTTGTGCTAGCGGTGGGGTACCACATAAATTTTTAAGGAGAGTCTGGCCCTTCTCTTGTGATGGTGGTGGGGTACCACAAGATGTTAAGTAGGGTCTGACCCTTTCCTTTTATTCCAGACCTGTTGAGTTTAGTGTGGCATCATTAGAGGATCCCCAGAACAATCTGAGTTCCTTCCTTCTTCCATCTTTAGGGGGTCTGACCCTTCTCCTAAGCTCTGGCATCTTTCCATACACCTTGGTTTCTTGTTCAAGGGTTGAATTCACCACAGAAGGAAGATCTGGCTCTCTTCATCTACCACAGAAAAGTAATTTAGGTCTGGTCTCATCTCTTCATACCTACAACATAATTTTGGCAGCCCTTTACCTTCAATGTGCAATGATCTTCTTCAAGCATGCTCTGATACCATGTTGATTTTTCAATGAGCTATGGCTCATGTATCTTATTTAAATTTTCTGTTTAACTATTGCTTGAACCATAACTACTATGGAAAACCAAGATCACAAGAAGAATAACCATGCACAAGAACACAAGAAGTATCCTAGGAAACCCTTCTCGACGAGGGAATAAAACCCAACCAATCCTTTGCTATATTCCTCAAGAGAAATACCCCCCGCACCATCACCAAACCTAGCACACAAGAGGGTGTTGTAATTCTCATGATTTCATACCACAACTTCTGAAATTATGAGATGACACAATGATAAGTGTATTTCCTCAATGGGGATTCACCTTTATTTATATAAGACTTGTCACATCAAATGATGTGTCTATTGGCACAATAGGGCCGACCTCAATAACTCAAAATATAATTAGTAATTACCATATTAATTATCTTTTACATTAAGGTGGGGCTGACCTGTACCCTTTACATAATCAATAGGGTTACAAGTAAGTCTGAATCTTGAACAATATAGCAAGGGATCTCATACACCCACTAGTGCTCAACCACTAGAGGCACATCCATAGGGATGTCCATATATATATCTCACTGTGTCTCACAGGAGAACCACACTCACTAGTGCTTAGCCACTAGGATCACATTCACCTGTGCTCATCCACAGGCACGCCCCACTCAACAGATCTTTTTCCCCACTGCATTACACAGGAGAGTCATCTGGAGTTCATCATCTCAACTCTCTGCTTAGAGGAGGCTAATACATCGTTTTCATCTCTGTCTCATAACGATGTACCCAACTCATGGGAATTCACACGTTCACCTTATGCTCAGCCACAGGCACGTCCAACTCAACAAATCTCCTTTCTCACTACGTTACATAGGAGAATCATCTGGAGTTCTTCTCAACTCTCTGTAAGGAGGAGGCCATCACTACATTCCAATTATGTCTCAGATAGGAACCACACACCCATCTCAGGGGCTCTCTCTCAAGTTTGTGTCCTGGAGGATGTTTCACGTAGCTGTAATCATCAACAGATAAAACCGAGGTTTCCATGCATGAGTGACTTCCACTAGTCTTACTGCGTGTAACTTAGTGTAATTGACTATGAAATGAAGAGGAATGCCTTGTTTTGTAAGAGAATACTCTCTAGAAAAAATATTCTCATATAAGAAAGTGTTATCAACATTGGACTATCAATCTTAGGAAAATAATTACCTAGGTGAGTATGTAATGTCTCTAACAACGATTTCTTGTTTTTTTATTATCCTTTTTTTCCTTAATAATCCTTGATAAACCCATATATATATACATATTAAAACCCTTTACTTATAAAAAAAAATCATAGTAATCTTTTTATATCACCTTGATTATGGTTAATCAATTTTTTATCTTATAATTGTTTTTAATTTTTTTTTTATTTATATAAAATGTAAAAGTAATTTAATATCTTTTCACGGTTTTCAAAACAAATCTTATTAAATACCCCACCTCCTTGCTTCGAACCGATCCTTTATAACTTATATTGGGGTTTAGGTTTACTTTTATTAATCTTAACATATATTAAAAGTATGTGCACTCTTTTTTCCTCTAAATTCACTTAGAATTAAAAACCTTTGAATTGATAGTTAACTTCCTACTCTTTAATTGGCACTATGTGATAATGGTGGCTTGAAATAATACTTTAAGAATTTCACCCTTCCCTTGTACTTTAATGCTTATTCACTTAATTGACTTATACGATAAGCAAATCAATATTAGAGAAATTGTATATTTCCCAAAACAAAATAATTTTGTCAAGGGTTGTGTCACATCCCTTTCTTTGTGGTATAAGACTACGACGGCTACAAGGTTATTTCCCACATTTTCTGATTCATCGGCCCTAATCTATCAATTAAGCATTTTTTTTTCAACTCCTTTTGACTAGAATCACAGATTATGCTAGTGATGATGGCTCGAAAAGACGTTTCAAAGTTTTGAATGTTAATATACGTTGAAGCGCCGCGATCCTTCACACATTTTTGAGTAACCTTCCACAAATTAACAATTCAAATCCTTGTGTAGTGATGTTTCCAATCAAAACTCGGTCTGGTGCTTAATTCTTCTTTATATTTATAGGTAGCAGTTGAATGGTATTTTCTCCAACATAATTTCTAACCTGTAAATTGTATCTTTATCTACGGATTTTCCTTGCAACTGAACCATTATTTCTTCTTTTTTTCACATAATTTATCATTATTTTTATTTATTTATTTTTATGTATATTTATGACTTTGGTATGTGTGTAAAATTGCATCTTAATAATGTTTTTTTCAACAAAATTCTGATTTTTAAATGGAAAAATTCCCTAGCATGGTCAAATGAGCACTATTTACAGATAAAAGAAGACTTACAACAAGAAAATATACAATAGAAGTATGAGGGTTATAAGTTGGAAGAGAATAACATTTTTATGCCTGAAAATATAGTTTATGTCTTTAATTGTTATGAATTAAGAAAGTTTTCATTAAAAGAAATCCATAATGTTTCATATGTTGAACATTGTAGCTATGAGAAGACAATTGTAGTAAGAAATCAATATTTTTTTTCTATAAATGACAAAGGATGGAGTTGATTATATAACCAGGTGTATGGAATATTCAATAGTAAACATGGATCGCAAACCTCCAATAGGTTTGCTACTGTCATTACCAATTTCAGAGTGGAAAAAAAAAGTGGTAACTATTGATTTTATCACTAAGTTGTCCAAAACAACATGGTAACATGATTTAATAATGGTAGTGGTGAATAAATGTTAAGAACCAAAAACTGAATTCAAAAATACCACAATAGATCCACAGATAAATATAGAAAAACCACACTTTATTATAAAAAAACCATTGAGGTAGGGAAACACCATACAATGGATCATATTATGGAATGGATCATCTCATGTTCACTTGCCTCTTCGAAGGGGCATCCTCCTATTGAGATATCACTCAGAATACAATACTTATCTTATTGACATCTTATTACATTGTTTGACCCCTTTATATAGTGTTACTAATCACCTAAGAGCATTCTAAAGGAGTAACCTTATAGAAGTATAATTTTTTAGTAAGTCCTCTTACATTTATTATATCTAACTACCATAGTAGGTCTTATTTAATAATAAATTGGACCTAGTTCACCTTACATTGAATAGTCTCCACTATTATTATTATAGGCCCTCTGGCCCCCCCACTACCTCTCTAGCTACCTAACATTTCACCCCCCTTATGAAATCGTTATCCTCAACGCGTGTTATGAGGGTGTACAACCATATATCAGGGTCTCATGGATAAGTGTGGACCATAGTGCTGAAGTAGAATAGAGAACTATGGTCCCATGTAGAATTGAAATCCACCATGTTGAAGTAATCCAACCACCATTATAAACCAGGGTCTCATGTCCAAGTGCTCATGTGAACTCCACGCAGAAGATATCGGAACCCAATAACCAACTGAAAATGACTCTCCAAAGACTGACACCTATCATGTGGATTCAAATAAGAAAATCCATCCACATAGTGGAAAATGATCATATCAAAATCTGGAAGAAATAATACCATTATAGAATATATAGGCTGAACACTAGTAATAATAATTGGATCTTGATTTGTCACATTGATGTTCTCTATAAAAGGTGGAGTAGAGTCATCAAATAAAATATGAAAATAGTTAGCATCCCAAAAATGACAATTGTCCATATACCAATCATCGCAATCGTCCTCGAAATCATACCAAGCATATCTTTCTTGATTATATTCATCCTTAATATGCCTTGAAATTTTGGACTCTTGAATACAGTCCTCTTGAATATGTTGCATTTCAACTTTGAGCTCTTGAATATGTTTCTCTTGAATATGTTGCATTTCAACTTTGAACTCTTGAATTGTTGTCTTGATGGCTGTCGTGATTTGAGAGCGAATATCCATCGAAAACACCACATATAATATACCAAAAGAAATATCTTAAAATTATTTATCTAATGGCACTGATCTAGTAGCAATATGAGCACCCTATGAAAAGTTATGAACTCTGCAATCCTGTCATCGTCACGAAAACCCCCCAAGATGGTTGATTTTAAATCAACGATATCTTCACTTCTAAAGCTCAAATTATGACGTTTTTTTTTTGAAATTAGGTGAAATTGTGAGAGGAACTCAGATATGCAATTTGTTTTGTAAAGTTCAGCCCCAACGACTACATAATTTTAAAAAAATGTCACGGTCGTACGCAAAAATAAATAAATATGAGATTTTAAAATGCCAATAACTTTACTTCCCAGACTCTGTTTTGTACAAAAAGAAAAAAGTTAAATTGGGTGTTTTTTTTAGAAGAACTCAGAGATATAACCTGTTTTCTGCAAATTTTCACATAAATATAAAGAAATCATCTAGAAAGTCGTGGCCCTCTTTTTCTTCTCCAAAAAAATAGAAAAAAATTGCTCACAATTCCTGCTAAGGAAAGTGCTCTCATACCAATTGTTAAGAACCAAATACTGAATACAAAAATACCACAATAGATCCATAGATAAATATAGAAGAACCACACTTTATTATAAGAAAACTCTTGAGGTAGGGAAACACCATATAATGGATCTTATTATGGAAGGGATCCTCTCATGTTCACATGCCTCTTCGAGGAGGCATCCTCCTATTGAGCTATCACTCACAATGCAATATTTTTCTTCTTGACATCTCATTACATTGCTTGAACCCTTTATATAGTGCTACCAATCACCTAAGAACATTCTAGAGGAAGAACCTTCTAGTAAATCCTCTTACATTTATTATATCTAACTACCATAGTGGGTCTTATTTAATAATATAGTGGACCTAGTCCATCTTACATTGAATGGCCTCCACTATTATCACTATAGGCCCTTCGGACCCCCCACTACCTCTCTAGCTACCTAACAACAAATTATCTAAATCTATTCACTGTATTCCAGTTAAGTTGGCTCATAAGGCATCGAATATAGAAAATATGTATTTGAAAGAGATTGTCAGATTGCATGGGATACGTAAGGAAATTATTTCAAATAGAGATCCAAATTTTATATCAATCTTTTGGAAATTATTTAAGGGTTTTTATTCAAATCTGAACTTCAATGTAGCATATCATTCATAAACAAATGGGAAAACAGAGAGTCAATCAAGTGATTGAATACATGTTAAAAATGCATGTGATGGATAAGTCATCCAAGTGGGAGGATTACTTGTTTTTAGTAGAATTTTCCTACAATAATCGATATCAAACCGCACTTAAGATAAGTCCATTTGAGAAATTATATGACAGAAAGTATAATACTTCAATTAGTTGAGACTGTCGTGCCAGTGATTGGAAGAAATCGTAACTCCACTGTGTTATTTTCATTAATATGAGTGGTGCATAAATACAATCAAAATGATTGTTGGCCTTCCCTAACAGGGACTCTTCCTATCACCTACAACTCTTCATCCTTATATTAATATTACAATAACGCAATCCCAAAAATTATGTGTCCAACATTTCCCCCTTAATATGAAGGGGTGTTTGTGATTCCAAGCATCATTCTGAACTTTTCAAAGACCCAGAGTACATGCAATGCAAGCTACAACCATTAGTACAAGAAAATATGATTTGGGGAACACAATTTTTGAGGTTGTTACCTAAAATGAGCACTATTTACAGATAAAAGAAGACTTACAACAAGAGAATGTACAATAGAAGTATGAGGGTTATAAGTCGGAAGAGAATAACATGTGTATGCCTGAAAATATAGTTTATGTCTCTAATTGTTATTGATTAAGAAAATTTTCATTAAAATAAATGCATAGTGTTCCATATGTTGAACATTGTGGTTATGAGAAGACAATTGTAGTAAGAAATCAATATTTTTTGCTATAAATGACAAAGGATGGAGTTGATTATATAACCAGGTGTATGTAATATCCAATAGTAAACATGGATCGCAAACCTCTGATAGGTTTGCTACTATCATTACCAATTTCAGAGTGGAAAAGAGAAGTGGTAACTATTGATTTTATCACTAAGTTGTCCAAAACAACATGGTAGCATGATTCAATAATGGTAGTGGTGGATAAATGTTAAGAACCAAAGACTGTATACAAAAATATCACAATATATCCACATATAAAAATAGAAGAACCACATTTTATTATAAGAAAACCATTGAGGTAGGGAAACACCATACAATGGATCCTCTCCTGTTCACTTGCCTCTTCGAGGGGGCATCCTCCTATTGACATATCACTCATAATACAAAAATTATCTTCTTGACATCTCATTACATTGGTTGACCCCTTTATATAGTGCTACCAATCACCTAAGATCATTCTAGAGGAGGAACCTTCTAGAAGTAGAACTTTCTAGTAAGTCAGCTTACATTTATTATATCTAACTACCATAGTGGGTCTTATTTAATAATAAAGTGGAACTAGTACATCTTACATTGAATGGCCTCCACTATTATCACTATAAGCCCTCTAGACCCTCCACTACCTCTCTAGCTACCTAACATTCCATCCCCCTTATGAAAGTGTTATCCTCAACACTTGTTATGAGGTTGTACAACCATATATCAGAGTCCCATGGATAAGTGTGGACCATAGTGCTAAAGTAGATTAGAGAACCATGGTCCTATGTAGAAAAGAAATCCACCATGCTAAAGTAGTCCAACCACCATTGTAAACCAAGGTCTCATGTCCAGTTGTTCATGTGAACTCCACACGAAAGATATCGAAACCCAATAACCAACTGAAAATGATGTTCCAAAGACTGACACTTGTCATATGGATCCAAATAAGAAAATCCATCCACATAGTGGGAAAGGGTCATATCAAAATCTAGAAGGAATAATACAATTGTAGAATATACAGGCTGGACACTGGTAATAATAATTGGATCTTGATTTTTCACATTGATGTTCTCTACAGAAGGTGGAGTAGAGTCATCAAATAAAATATGAAAATAGTTATCATCCAAAAAATAACGATTGTCCATATATCAATCATTGCAATCGTCCTCGAAATCATACCAAGCATAGCTTTCTTGATTATATTCATCCATAATATGTCTTGAAATTTTTTACTCTTGAATACAGTCCTCTTGAATATGTTGCATTTCAACTTTGAGCTCTTAAATACGTTTCTCTTGAATATGTTGCATTTCAACTTTGAACTCTTGAATTGTTGTCTTGACGACTGTCGTGATTTGAGAGCGAATATATATCGAAAACACCACATATAATATACCAAAAGAACATCTTAAAATTATTTATCCAATGGCACTAATCTAGTAGCAATATGAGCACCCTATGAAAAGTTATGAACTCTGCAATCTTGTCGTCGTCACAAAAACCCCCAAAAATTGTTGATTTTAAATCAGTGATATCTTCACTTCTAGAGTAGGATTTGGACGATTTTTTTTTTTAAATTGGATGAAATTGTGAGAGGAACTCAGATATGCAATTTTTTTTGTAAAATTCATCATTGGCGGCTACATAATTTAGAAAAAAATTCACGGTCGTTCGCAAAAAAAAACCTGAAAAGTAGCAAATTTTAAAATGTCAATAACTTTAATTCCCATACTCCATTTTGGACAAAAAAAATAATTTAATTGGGTGTTTTTCTGAGAAGAACTCAGAGATATAACTGTTTTCTGCAAATTTTCACATAAATATAAAGAAATCATCCAAAATGTCGCGCCCCTCTTTTTCTTCTCCGAAAAAATTTGCAAAAATAGAAAATTTTTGTCCACAATTCCTGCTAAAGAAAGTGCTCTGATACCAGTTGTTAAGAACTAAAGACTGAATACAAAAATACCACAATAGATCCACAAATAAATATAGAAGAACCACTATTTATTATAGGAAAACCCTTGAGGTAGGGAAACACTATACAATGGATCATGTTCACATGCCTCTTCGAGGAGGCATCCTCCTATTGAGCTATCACTCACAATACAATATTTTTCTTATTGACATCTCATTACATTGCTTGACCCCTTTATATAGTGCTACCAATCACCTAAGAACATTCTAGAGGAGGAACCTTCTAGTAAATTCTCTTACATTTATTATATCTAACTCCCATAATGGGTATTATTTAATAATATAGTGGACCTAGTCCACCTTACATTGAATGGTCTCCACTATTATCACTATAGGCCCTTCGGGCCCCCCACTACCTCTCTATCTACCTAACAAAAAATTATCTAAATCTACTCACTTTATTCCAGTTGAGTTGGCTCATAAGGCATCGAATATAGCAAAGATGTATTTGAAAGAGATTGTCATATTGCATGGGATACGTAAGGAAATGATTTCAAATAGAGATCCAAAGTTTATATCAATCTTTTGGAAATGATTCAAGGGTTTTTATTCAAATATGAACTTAGATGTAGCATATCATCCACAAACAAATGGGAAAATAGAGAGTCAATCAAGTGATTGAATACATGTTAAAAATGTATGTGATGGATAAGTCATCCAAGTGGGAGGATTACTTGCTTTTAGCAGAATTTTCCTACAATAATGGATATCAAACTGCACTTAAGATAAGTCCAGTTGAGAAATTATATGACAGAAAGTATAATACTCCAATTAGTTGAGACTGTCGGGCCAGTGATTGGAAGAAATCGTAACTCCACTGTGTGATTTGCATTAACATGAGCGGTGCATAAATACAATCAAAATGATTGTTGGTCTTCCCTAACAGGGACTCTTCCTACCACCTACAACTCTTCATCCTTACATTAATATTACAATAACGCAATCCCAAGAATTATGTGTCCAACGTTTCCCCCTTAATTTGAAGGGGTGTTTGTGAGTCCAAGCATCATTCTGAACTTTTCAAAATTTTCTCTTCCAAGTGCTTTTGTGAAGATGTCTGCAATTTGTTCATTTGTGGAACAATGTCTCAAGTGAAGAGTCTTGGACTCTACATGATATCGAATAAGGGGATACTTTGTCTTGATGTGCTTTGTTTGATCATGGAATATGAGATTCTTGGCCAAATTTATTACAAAAGTATTCTCAACTAAAAGAGGAGTAGAATTCAATTGTTTCTCCTGCAAATCTTCAAGTATTTTCTTGAGCCACACAATCTTATTTGTTGCTTTTGCAACTGAGACGAACAAAGTTCGCTCACACAAAGAATATCCAATATAAATAGGATAGTACATAGAAATCCATATAGGATAATAATAATATGAATAATGAATATGAGATGAGATGATATTACACTGAGAAATAAGGGCATTATATACCCACATAGGGTGCCCTTTCATGAAGAAATGTGTCATTTCATTAGGATGTCATAACTCTTCATTATTAATTATTATTTATTAGTTATTTGTATTCGTTATTTATTATTATTATTATTATATATTTATTTATGTTGCATTGTCTTCCCCTTAAACATGCTTTGTCCTCAAAGCATAAATATTGAAGGCTTCCCCTTAACTTTTGTTTTGACTCGCACTGTCTTCTCAATATCTTTTGTGATTATAGTTGCGATACTCAACGAAACAAGATGATATAACCTTTGAATTCCTAAAATGATTTGTTTCATCTTTTGGGGAGGGGCCCATCCCAAATCTACCTTCATTGGAATCGCTTTATTATTGGTTGTTCTGATAGGGATTCTCATTTCAGGCTTCCATACAAGTTGTCGATTTTGTCTTTGTTCCTTTACAATGTTGTAGTTTATTTGTCGGTAAAAATAACATTTTTCATATTCCTCTTGACTTTGTTTTTGGTTGTAACGACTCTTGTGATTCAGATAATGATAAGGAACTCGAATCTCTTTTGAATCTTGTTTGTTAGATCTCTCTTCAACTCTTGATACTATTGGTAATTCAACTAGATCAATGTTTATTCCCTTCTCTGAGGTCTGGATTTTTTTAACTGGTAGCTTCTTGATTTCAATAGGTTCAAGTATTGTTTCTTCACTGGTCATTGTTTTTTTACTGTAAAATTGTTCTAACCTTTCCCTTTTTTATTTATTTTCATTCTTCAACTTCTTTATTTATGCGACGAAACTTTGATTATGGTTCTTTAGACGACAAATTTATGCATCTTTATCTATGATAATTTTGTCTCTCTTTTTGGATCTCAAATATTGACTGTTGTTTATTTGAAAGTAAAATTTTGAATATTTGATCAAGATTTTTTGATGTAGATATTGAATCTGACTTCACTGAGATGTCATGTAATGTTACTTTTTTCTTCTTGTAAGAAAATATTAAAAAAAAAATCTCAAAGTTTAATATTAAGCTAGCCAATGTCTTTAACCAAGTTGAACCGAAGATTATATCAACCTTTTTTCATATATAGTTGTAACCTCAAAATTCGATACGCATTTATAATCTTCGAGTGTCAACGATAAGTCCTTGATGTCATATTTATTGCCAAAAAGGTCTTTTGTTTTGATTGCACTTGTCTTTGAAATTATTAATTGATTTTCCAAATCGATATTGATGTGTTTTTTATTCTTATCTCGACAAATGCGGATGCTAATTTCTTTTTCTTGAATATTTCCTCTAAATATCAATAATCTGAAGCATCTAATTAGATGATTTTTACTAGAAAATATTCCTTCCTTAAAATCCATTTTTTAATTTGAATTAACTTTATAATTATTATAATATTCCTTTAATAATAATAAGTCTTAAGCTTCTTGACTTAATAGATATCTTCCTCTAATATTCCTTTATACTATTTTAAGAAAATAATCCTTGATAATTCTTCTTTTTTTTTATATAGAGTTTAAAAACTTTGAATATTTTCTTATACTTTACCAAAAGTACTTTTATATTCACTTAATCTCTTTTCTTTTTCCTTGGTATGAAAAATAATTTAATATTACCTTCACACTTTCCAAAAGAACTCTTTTATTTATACTCCTTCCTTAACTCACGAAATTTGTGAACTTTTAAAACAACCTCCTTTTTTTTTAATTAAAACTTTTGACTTTTTTATTATATATCCTCATTTTATATTTTTCACCATATATTCTTCACTTCTTAAAATTAATATAAAGTAGAAGTTAATTATTTTTTTCCTTTCTCTTTTGTTTTATCAAAGGTCACGATTTTTTGTTAACAGTGGCAATTTACCCTTTTACTTCTATGGCAATTGTATGGATTGGTATAATGAACAATGCACTTAAATTCATACAAAAAAATGTTGTACGATGTTTTTATTCTTTTATTTTTCTTTATAATAGGAAAAATGATATTTTTTCCTTATATATATTTTCTTTATTTTTTTTATCATATATATATATATATATATATATATATATGTGTGTGTGTATTTTTTTCTTGACTTTTTTTATTTTTTATTTTTTTTTCTTCTTTTTTATTTTTTCTCTTATTTTTTCTTTTTTTTATATGGCAACCAAACTTCTTGTTCAAAAATTTATTGTACATGAATTTCCTCGATATAGCGAAAAATTTGTGGTAGTTTAAAACATTCTTTTACACTTTATTTCTTTCCAATATTCTTGTCAATGCAAGTTGGAAGGAATATCTTTACTTTTTTTTTTTTTTTTAA
>ML786186.1:797204-816193 GCA_009831015.1 Picea engelmannii | reverse complement strand
TAATTTTTGGGTAACAGTTTATTTTTCTTCAATATTGTATTCTAGAACGGAAATTTTAGACTTCAAATGGCCAAGGGCCAATTATGGTCAAGGACCAAATTTTCAGAGAAACTCTTAAAAAGCATTGTAGTTGTGGTCAACAACCAATATATATGTTGCTAAAGGCAGCGTAATTTTAACCAAAGGTCAGATGGCCAAAGGTTAAGATCAGATGTCACTCTGATACCAAATGGGACGAACAAAGTTCGTTCACACAAAGTATATCCAATATAAATAGGATAGTACACAAAAATTCATATAAGCTAATAATAATATGAATAATGAATATGAGATAAGATGATATTACAATGAGAAATAAGGGCCTTATATACCCACATAGGGTGCCTATTCATGAAGAGATGAGTCCTTTCATTAGGATGTCATAACTCTTCATTGTTAATTATTAGTTATTTTTATTTGTTATTTATTATTATTATTATTATATATTTATTTATGTTACAATAGTTGCCACATATTTTGTCTCTATTGTGGAATCTACTAGAACTGAATATTTTTGTGATCTTCATGAGACAGATGTTGATCCAAGACTCATGAGATACCATGAAGTTGACACTCCATTTTTTTATCCCCAACAAAGTTTGAATCAGAATATTCGATCATGTTGAAGTCATCCACCTTAGAGTACCCGAGTCCAAAATCTTGAGTCCCCTTCAAGTATTTTAAAATTATCTCTGCAACAGACCAATGTCCTTCACAAGGATTTTGCATGAACCTGGAAAGAATCCCAACAACAAATGAAATGTTTGGTCTAGTGGTAGTAAGATAGATAAGACTTCTCACAAGCTGGTCTAGTGGTAGTAAGATAGATAAGACTTCTCACAAGCTGTCTATACTTGGTTGCATCCTCAAATTCATTCCCTTCTTTTGATGTGAGATTCAAATTCAATTCCATTAAAGTAAAAACGGGATTGCACTCGGCCATGCCAAATTTGTTCAACAATTCTCCAATATACTTATTTTGGGAGATTAATATGTACCTTTGATTTTGAATAACCTCAATGCCCAAATAGTAGTGAAGATGTCCCAAATTTGTCATCTTGAAACCTTTCTTCAACTCTTTGTTTATGGATGCAATGTAGTTTTCATTGTTCCCTGTTATCAACGGATCATCTACATATCCTACAAGATATACAACATTTTTTCCAACTTTCTTGACAAACAAAGTTGCATCATCAAGATTGAAATTAAATTTCAGAAGATGCTCAGTCAACTTTTCATAGCATGCTTGCAATACTTGTTTCATGTCATATAAGGATTTGATGAGCTTGCATAGATTTTATTATTGTCCCTTCACAACAAATCCTTCTGGTTGAGACATGAAAACGTTCTCTTTCAAGTCTCCATTCAAGAAAGAAATCCTCACATTCACTTGATGAATTTTCCATCCATAATGTGTTTCTATGGAAAATAGAGTACAGATGGTAGCCTATTTTGTTGTGGGGGAAAAAATCTCCTCATAATCAACACCTTCTTTCTGTAAAAATAATTTTTCCACGACCCTTGCTTTGTGTTTGTCAAGTGATCCATATGATCTGTACTTGTTCTAGAATACCCACTTGCAGTTGATTGGTCTGGTTCTAAATGGAGGATCCACCAACTTCCATGTCTCATTCTTGATGAGAGAATCATACTATCAATGTCATCGACATCACCTGAGTTTGAATTATCGTCATTACCTCCATCTTGTCTTGAGGAAATTTTGGTTCTTGTCTTTCCGACCTCATCAGGATGAACACTTTCAAGTGTTTTTGTAAACCATTTTGGTGGACGTTTATGAGATGGTCCAGGTTGCTCAGCTGATTGAAATGGTGTTGAGTTTTCATCAAGCCTCAAATTTTCAATCCTCTTGATCACATCATCCAAATGAACTTCAGGTTCTAATAAAGTGGTAGGAACTTCTTCATGTGGGTAAGATGACGCTTCAAAAGGAGATTCCATATATTGACACAAGATAGGGACCCCCCCTTTCAAGATGTGGAATATCATCATCAAATTCATGATATGTCTTTACACAAATGAATATGTCAAGATGATCAAATTGTCTCAACAATTTCGTCTTTCTTGGAGGATTCAAGAAAGATTACATCTCCGGAAAGGATGAATTTCTTGTTTGTCTCATCGTAAAGACAATGCCCCTTGGTGGTATTTGAGTACCCTAAGAAGATGCACTTCTGACTCCTTGCATCAAGCCTGCATCTTTGCTCCTTAGGAATCAAGGCATATCATGTGGAACCAAAGACCCTCAAATGGCTCACCGAAGGAATGCATCCATACCACATTTCATAACGAGTCTTTTTTGAATAACTTGAAATGGAAACATGTTTTTCACATAAAATGCACATAGAATTGCATCAACCCAAAGCATCAATTTTACATTATTGAAACATCATAGAACAAACCATATTTAGGAGTGTCCTATTCATTCTTTCAGCGACACCATTATGTTGAGGATTGTATGGAATTGTGGTTTGATGCTTGATCCCATGTTGGCAAAGGTATTTTTCAAATTCATTAGATGTATATTATTTTCAATTATCAGTGCGAAGAGAGCCAATACAAGACTAAGCTTCATTTTCAATCTATACATGAAATTTTTTAAATGTTTCAAAATCTTGTGATTTATCTTTCAGCAAGTATACCCAACACATCCTAGTGTAATCATCAATAAAAGACATGATATATTTATTTCCATTTGCAAAAGGAACAAGCATAGTGCCACACAAATCATAATGAATCAATTCAAGTTTTCTACATGCTCTGGAAGTAGAATCATGAAATGGTTGTTTGTTATGCTTCCCAAGGATACAATCATCACATTGCTTCAATTTATTAGGAATAGAAGGCACACCAGAAACACCATTATTTCTCAACAAACAAAAACTGTCATAATTAATATGGCCAAATCTAGCATGCCACAAAAGACTATATGACATTATACATTCAACGTGATGAGAGAGGTATGCAACATTTTGTGTATGAGAAGTTGTCCATTTCATCATCAACAATCGTCCATCTTCCATTCTGATCACCGCAACCATGTTGTCAGAATCCTTCCATATTTCAACTTTTCCATCGAACATATGAACATAATGGCCTTGTTGTCAGATGTGCACAAGGGACAACAAGTTCCTTTGCATATCAAGAAGATATAGCACATTATGCAGAAGAAAATTCAAGAATCCAGGCAACTTAAGTCTAATGGTGCCCATTCCAGAAGGTTTGAGACTCGACTTATCTGCAAAATACACTATGCCATCTACATTGTCATTAAAGTCTTCGAAGAAGTCTCTTAGGAATGTTGTGTGGGAGGTTGCACTTGTGTCAAGAAGCCATGCTCTCTCCAAGGAGTATACGAAGTGTTAAATAAATCTTCAGTTACTCCTATATAGAAATGGGCAATAATGTAATGAGTATATTCATGTGGATTACCTTTTGTTGGTTCTGAAATTTTACATTTTTCTTATTCTGTCTATCTTCTTTGATTTTCTCCCATGGAACTCTACAGTCATTTTCTTCATGTGACCCATTCTTTTTGCAATGGGTACAGTGAAGATTGGATCTATCACCTTGGTTCTGTCTACCCCCTACCTCTAAAAGTGTTTCTTACATGTCCTCTTCTGTTGCTTTCTCCTCTAGAAGAACCATGTGGTTTACTCTTCTCTTTCTGAGAAACGCACATGATCTCCCATGTTGAATGAGTTGACTTCTTTCCAAAGGCTTTCTCATGTTCTGCAACGTTCTCCATCAACTTGTCAAATGTGATGGATTTCATTTAACCACATGCAACGATTCAAGGTTGTGAGAATATGTAGGATAGAGGGCCTTAATGAAGGGTGTGAGAGGGAGATCTATCTTCACTCCAGTGGCCTCAATTACATGCATTATGGATTTCATTTATGAAGCTAAATCCATAGACTCATCATTCTTCAACTCTAGGTTGAAGAGCTTCACCATTAGTTGTATGAGTTACAATTCAGAGTGTATGTCATAAAAGTCATTCAATCTCTTGAAAGTGCTATAGGAGTCATTAATAGAAGCAATATGACGATTCACCTCTTCACTTACTGTCACAGAGATCGAAGCATATGCTTTATCGTCTTTGTCCTCCCATATGGAACGTTCTTTGTTTGATATAAGAACGATTGGTCTGCTACTCTTCGACTTTGCTTCTGAGGCAGCAGATTCAAAGCATGATTTTGCTTGTTCTTAAGTGATTGTTGTTGCTTCACAAATTCCTTTCCACGGGTCGTTGAATATCAATGTGCTTTTGATGTTTTTGTACTATTCTTTGTAGTTATCCTTACTAGTTAGCACCACGCTAACAATGGAGATGAGAGAATGCATCTTCACACTCCAGCTCTAGGAATATGGAAATATGATTCCTTCTTGATGAAAATTCTTAAGGACTATGTCGTTAAGGAGCTTTGTCTTCCTCTTGCAGAGCTGAAGTTCATAAAACTAATGAACTCAAGACATATGTAGTTTCATCTCTTTGCAATTTTCCCTTCGTTTGAAGTGCAAAAGTGTCAATGTTTCATTGAAACCTGCACCTAAGATCTAGCTAAAGAAAGTACAAACAAAGTTTATCAAGAAAGGAAGAGAGATTCAATATGGAAGAATGAGAAAATATATTCACACTACTCCAATGAGTTGATGATTGATACATAGATGATGATCAATATGATACAATGAATGAGTGGAATACACTCATATATAGGAAAGAACATTCCATAATAGAAGAATGCATGCACGCATAATAGCATATAGTGATGATCTAAAATAGAACTAGCTAGTTAACTCCCACTGAACTAGTGTGTCGAAAATAGAAATTTCTCCAACAGCCCCCCTGAACATCACTATGGAGTAAAAATGAGTCACGACTACTAGACCATATTAGGTACTCATGTACAATGCAACTAATGAACACTGAATAAAAATGAGGAAAGAGATAAAACCATGTGGGAACAAACCCCCCCCTCAAAAGACAATGCATCAAAAGAAAAAAATGGCAATTGCTACGCAACTGTGTTCTTCACTGCAAGATGATCCTACAAGGTCTGAAATTTCTGCTCACTGAAAGTCTTCGTGAAGATGTAGAAATCTTATGGATCTAATGAAATCCTTTGGCAACTGGTTGGGCCTTGTACCTCTTGATCCTATGGACCCATATGCACCTTAAAATATTATTTTCTGATGGAAGTGGAACCAGATGCCAAGTCTGATTCTTTAGGAGTGAGTCATACTCCTTTTGCATGGTTTATTTCCATAATAGATTGTGCATAGCCTTATTGTAGGTCTGTGGATCTGTAGATTTAACCATATAGAAATGCATGGGCATCGCAGGTTTTGAAGTTGAAAGTACATGAGAAGGATCATCATGCTGAAATCGATTCCTCCTCAAATCCAATGGATTCCCTGCAAGGATACTTGTTGCCTGAAGTGTGAACTGTGCCTTCTTGAGCATCTGTTGAAGCTTTAACGCTGGCTTCTTATCTAGCTGTACTACCTTCTTAGTTCCATGTACAAAATCTGAGTGTATGGAATCATCTTTGATGTTTGAAACTGATCGAAGCATAAGAGTATCTGCATGTTGCACTAGAGGTGCATGCAAAGTACTCTTCTTATCTGTAAGTAGAAAATATGAGTCATCGTCATAAAAATTAGTGAATTTATACAACCTTGACTTGTGATCCACCTCACCAATTGCAATGATGGAATTGTCATGCATGTCAAGTACACAAACTAAATCTGATGTAAATTCAACCTTTTTACCTTTCTAAATGATTTGATAAACTAAGAGCAAATTCATAGAAAGCTTTGGAACATGTAAAACATTCTCAAAACTGTCATTATGTAATTCCACTCTCCCCTCTCCTGCAACTGCTAATGGAGTATCACCCCCCATGAGAATAGGGGGTCTTGAGAATGGACTCAAAGAAGAGAAAACTTCATCTTTCGCTGCCATATGATGGGATGCACCAAAATCTATAATCCATGAATCAGATGAGGAATTAATTGCAACAAGAGCATGATGATTACCTTTCTTAGGAGTAGGATCTTCTTCCGTTTGCTTCTTGACTCCTTCTGGAATGAAGTTTCGAAGGTTGTTCTGCTGAAGTTCATTTGCCATAAGATCAATTTGTTTTTTCATGCATGTGGATTCTTCATGATTCGGTTTATTGCAGTAAGTCCACTGCTTTCCCTTCTTGGAATTTGAAGAGTCTTTGGAGCCTGAAGAATCGTTAAAGGGTTTGGAATATCCCTCCTTCTCGTTCTGTTTCTCCTTCTCGTTCTGTTCGGATGATCCTTTTCCATCATGCATGGTGAGTGCATGTGCTTTGGGATCCTTGATTAGGCCCATCTGAATGAGTTTTGTCTGCTCATCTGTGAGAGAATCAATGAATTGATCCATGATCGACATATTCCAATTTGTTCCCATGAGATACCTTCCTGAATGGAATGTGGAAACATAAACAACATATTATGGTCCTAGCTTGGCCAAGATTGTTAGAATAAGTTGGTCCACTTGTTTAGACTTAACAATACCACAAATTGCTAAGCTCAATATCAAATATTTAAACTTAATAAAGAAATCTTGTATATTATCAAAACTTTTAGGATCCAAAGTATTCAACTCTGCCTCGAGCATATGACCTGTCATCTAATCCTGCTTTCCAAACAGACTTTCCAAGGTGGTCTAGATCTCATTTGGAGTCTTGCATGCAGCAACATGAAACCATAGATCAGTTGAAATCAATTCAAGAAGAAGTTGTGTGGTTTCATCCTTTCGGTTCGCCCATCTCATCTTCTCAATTGTTGATGTAGATTATGTTTATGTCCCCATCGTCAAGTTGTACAGTGATTTCCTTCTGAATTGGAATTTTTCCTTGGGCTTCCAATCAAAATAATTGTATGGTGTGAGGATTACCACCAAGTTTGATTATATAATAGGTGTCATATCCATCTCTCCCACTGTTTACAAGAATCCCTAAAAATTTACTCTCAATCTACAAATGAAAAACTAAGAAATCACTGCAGAAAGGGCATTTTAAGTGAAATTTTGTATCAATTTCAAGAGGCGATCTTCCGACTTACTTTCTGAGCAAACGGTGAGAAATCTCACCAAACGGTAGAAAACTCACTCACATAATGGGTTGATTTACTTCTCTCACGAGTTGTTTCCTCAAAAAGTTAATATTTTGGGAGAAATCACTACTGAAAGGTACGCCCACGGATTCGTATCAACTTCAGGAGGTGATCTTCTGGCTTACTTTCTGAGCAAACGGTGAGGAATCTTGCCAAACGGTTGAAAACCCACTTGTAGAATGGGTATGTTTACTTATCACACAAATCGTTTCCTCAAAAAGTTAATATTTTGGAAGAAATCACTGTCGAAAGGTACGACCACGGATTTTGCTCGTCGAAACTCCAATTTTCCTTATTTTTTAGCTTGTATGACTTGCTCCAAGCAGCGTAGCTCTGATACCATGTCAATGTTTTATCGAAACCTACACAAGAGATCAAGCTAAAGAAAGTACAAACAAAGCTTATCAAGAAAGGAAGAGAGATTCAATATAGAAGAATGAGAAAATACATTTACACTACTCCAATGAGCTGATGATTGATACATAGATGATGATCAATATGATACAATGAATGAGTGGAATGCAATCATATATAGGAAAGAACATTACATAATATTAGAATGCATGCATGCATAATAGCATAATAATGATGATCTAAAATAGAAAGTCTAAAATAGAACTAGTCAGTTAACTCCCATTGAACTAGTGTGCCGAAAATAGAAATTTCTCCAACACTTTTGATCTTTCTGTACCATTCTTTGTGGATCTCTTTACTAGTCAGTCCCACACTGAGAATGGAGATGAGAGAATGCATATTCACACTCCAGTTGCAGGAATATGGAAATATGATTCATTCTTGGTGAAAATTCTTAAGGACTATGTCGTTAAGGAGATTTGTATTCCTCTTGCAGAGTTGAAGTTCATAAACCTAATGAACTCAAGACATATGTAGTTTCATCTCTTTGCAATTTTCCCTTCGTTTGAAGTGCAGAATATGCCATAATTGGTGGGTGGAAGCAGTGTTTGCTCAGTTTGTAAGAATGTCGAGGTTGCACGTAGAAGAGCTAAAACGATGTGCTATCGAGACAATATCTAGAGGAAGTCACTAGAACATGAAGTTTGGCGGCTTACTCAAACAATTGGTTAAACTAGATTAAATAATTCAAGACTGGAAGGAAATATCATACTTGTTTTCGCACTCTCCCCAAACTATCGTGAGCTTAAGACTTAGATTATGGTTGATCCTACCTTCTATTACACTGATGATACCCTCGAAAATATGTTGGACTACACGATGCCATGAGAAAAAATGAATCGTGGTCTACTTGTAGTAGACAACTACTCATACCCATTATTGAAACCAGGAGATAATCAAGTTATTCCCACAATTCCATGCCAAGAAATGGGGACATGAGAAATAAGTGTGAGAGTGGGTGATGGTCGAGGGTGTGAGGAGCACTCAACGTGTGAGTTAGGGTTTCGAATGAGGGTTTGCATGAGGGCAATCGACGAGGAGAGAAGAGTGGATCTCGCATAGGATTTTCACATGTTAGGGTTTGCATGAGGTGGAGAGCATGCTATCCATGGAGAGAGGCGCGCAAATATGACACAACACACATAGGCTGGAACAACGTAGGAAAACTTACCAGAGAATGCAAAAGGACTGGCAGGTAGTCTGGAACAATTTTTTTTGTTTGCGAGAGGAAAGGAAACACCAGGAAATCAAATCATAGAGTTATCCCAACTCTGATACCACTGTCAGTCTAGGTATTGGCAGAACTCATAACTCCACTATGTGATTTGCATTAACATGAGTGGTGCATAAATACAATCAAAATGATTGGTGGTCTTCCCTAATGGGTGACTCTTCCTATCACCTACGACTCTTTATATTCACATTAATATTACAATAATGCAATCCCAAGGATTATGTTTCCAACAAGGACAATAGAACAAATAGAGTAGTACTAGGTCCAGAGTTGCTAAGATAAATGGATGAGTAAATGATCAAGGTCAAGCAGAATTTAAAGGTAGCACAGGACATGCAAAAGAGTTATGTTGATAAACGTAGAATACCAAAGAAATTTAAAATTGGAGAGTGGATGTTTTTGAAAGTGAAACCAAATAAAACTTCCTTGAAGTTGGGAAGTTTCACTAAGCTAGCAACCAAATATTAAGGTCCATTTGAGATCTTGGATAGGATAGGGCATGTTGCACATATACTTACATTACTTGTTACCACAAAAGTTCATAATGTGTTTCATGTGTCATTGTTGAAAAGTATGTGCATGACCCTAACCATGTTGATTGGGCTATGATCCATGTGGAATTGGAAGTAGATGTCCAAGTACAGTGAATGTGTACCTTGGATAAGAAGGTTACTATGCTTAGGAATATAGCCATAGGCTAGGAGAAGGCCCAACAAACCCACTACAACCTTGAAGAAGCAACATGGAAACTAAATGACACTATGCGAGAGAATTTTTTGGATGTAAAAAATGTTGTTACTATATATAGTGATGATGTACACCGAGGACGATGCAAAATGTAAGGGGAAGAGAATTTAATACCCCAATTTTGATCTCTAGACCAATAATGTATGTGTACATGATGAATGGCTCTAAGTCAAACAATTGTGACTTGTAATTGTCTAATGAATGTTAATAAAATACAACACAAACTGCATAAAGAACAAAAATTGGGGGCTATAACTCCACAAAAGGGGGATAACGAGGGGGGCTTGGGGGCTCAAGGGGGGCTAGAAAAATATAATGTTAATTTAGTATTATCGTAAGTTATTAACCTTGTTTGATTAGTGATCTTTAATCCATGTATTGTTTTATCCTAATATGGGGATTAATTGCATGGAGGTACATGGGCTTAGAGATACGTGGCCCCTTTACACCATGTAGTTTTACCCTATCTTGTTTGGCTATGCAGGGAGAGAGTTCGAATGATTGGGAGATGTGTGAATTACCATGTGGTTCAAGAGACAATTCTATTTGAACTACCATTCCAGTTTGAATCACCATTCTATTTGAATTATCATTCAATGGGCGAAATTGAATTATCAATTGTTGGGAGAGTTTGAATTGCCATTTGGTTGGAGAAATTGGGAGAGATCGGATTACCATTCTGTTGGGAAATTTTGAAAGAATCTCTCTGAGCATAAAAACCATTGAACTGTTGTACAAATTACATAGAGTTACAACTGAGAATTATGAAGGAAATGAAGACTATATGTAATGGCAATTGATGTCATCGAGGACTTAAACTACAATTGATTATCCATTGAATACTAGCAATGAGATTTCCCAACCAACCTATGTTCAAGCCATAGAGGGAAGTGGAAAAGCTCGACAAACTACTTAGCAAAGAAGGGGATCCCATTCTTTGGGTTGTGCAAACTGATGAGGAAAGAGGATTATGGATTGGGACTATATTAGGTTGAAAATTCATTATGCACCTGGGAATTGAGCTATGTGAAGAGAATTAGAGCCAGTCATAGATAAATTCACCCTTGTGGATTCATAACCTCAACTCGAGGTGGTGCGACCTTTGTTGCAAAGAGAATTGGTGCAACGAAGAGCCTATGGTTAGGTCAAACTTTCTTCTACAACTAGTTGGTGGATAATTCGCAAAGGTAAGTGTTCATGACTTGTAATTATGTTGAATTAATGTTGTTTATGTCATGAATTATATTAGTTTATAATTTGTTCAGTTCTAATTGCAAGTTTAAGTTTGCATTTTAAATTTATGGGGTCATGGTAACTGAACAATTTAATTATAGTGTCTGCATATGTTAATTCATTAAGTGACGAAAGGTAGCAAGGTAGAAAATTAAAAGATATGGTATTAGAGAAACAAATTTGGAGTGAACATCGTTGACTTCAAGAGTACCCCATATCCTAAATAGAGTGCAAAGGGTATTGGGTATGTTATAGGAAGAGATCATAAAGCTAAACCAACAAGAGGATGGAAGTTTTGAAGATTACTTAAAAAGCCTCAAATATGTCCATAAATTCCCTCAGTAGAGACAATGAAGAAACAACTTGAACATTTTTTTAAATGGTGTGTGGGAAGACTTCTAATAATGCTTGATGGGGTTACTTATACACTAGTGGTTTCCGCGTGATCTGTAGACCAAATATGAAGAAACGACTTGAACATATTTTTAAATGGCATGAGGGAAGACTTCTAATAATGCTTGATGGGTTAATTATACACTAGTGGTTTTCCCGTGATCTATAGACCAAAGTTTTGAAGATTACTTAAAGCCTCAAACATGTCCATAAATTCCCTTTGTAGAGACAATGAAGAAACAACTTGAACATTTTTTTAAATGGCATGTGGGAAGACTTCTAATAATGCTTGATGGGTTACTTATACACTAGTGGTTTTCCAGTTTGAATCACCATTCTATTTGAATTACTATTCAATCGGTGAATTTGAATTATCAATTGTTGGGAGAGTTTGAAATGTCATTTGGTTGGAGAAATTGGGAGAGATCGGATTACCATTATGTTCGGAGAATCTCTCTGAGCATAAAAAACATTGACCTGTTATACAAATTACGACGAGTTACAACTAAGAATTATGAAGGAAATGAAGACTATATGTAATGGTAATTGATGACATTGTGGACTTAAACTACAATTGATTATCCCTTGAATCTTAGCAATGAGATCTCCCAACCAACCTACGTTCAAGCCATAGAGGAAAGTGGGAGAGCCCGACAAACTACTTAGCAAAGAAGGGTATCCCATTCTTTGGGTTGTGCAAACTGACAAGGAAAGAGGATTATGGATTGGGACTATTGTAGGTTGAAAATTCACTATGCACTTGGGAATTGGGCTATGTGAAGAGAGTTAGAGCCAGCCATAGAGAAATTTTCCCTTATGGATTCATAACCTCGTCTCGAGGTGGTGTGACGTTTGTTGCAAAGAGAATTGGTGCAACAGAGAGCTTATGGTTAGGTGGAACTTTCTTCTACAACCAGTTGGTGGATAATTCACAAAGGTAAGTGTTCATGACTTGTGATTATGTTGAATTAATGTTGTTTATGTCATGAATTATATTAGTTTCTAGTTTGTTCAGTTCTAATTGCAAGTTTAAGCTTGCATTTTAAATTTATGGGGTCATGGTGACTGAACAATTTAATTATATTGTATAAACCTACATTATAGTGCTTGCATATGTTAATTCATTAAGTGGGGAAAGGTATCAAGGTAGGAAATTAAGAGATATGGTATTAGAGAAACAAATTTGGAGTGAAAATTGTTGACTTCAAGAGTACCCCATATCCTAAACTGAGTGCAAAGGGTATTAGGTATGTTACAAGAAGAGATCCTAAAGTTAAACCAATAAGAGGATGAAAGTTTTGAAGATTACTTAGAAAGCCTCAAATATGTCCATAAATTCCCTCGGTAGAGACAATGAAGAAACGATTTGAACATTTTTTCAAATGGCATGTCAAAAGACTTCTAATAATGCTTGATGGGTTACTTATACACTAGTAACATTTGAGTGAGACGGGTTACCAAATAAAAGCTCATTTAGAATTTTTACAAATATGGGTTCCACTTATATGATCAAGTCTCTTCTACACAATATCAAGGAGATTTTCTTGTAGATGAAAAGGCCTACAAAATTTCCCTTTGTTAGAAAATAGTTCCTAGGGAGAGCTAGGAAACAAATTTAAAATTCATAAGTTCTAGCTATTGTTAATAGCATAGCTAAACTTGGAATGGCAATGGTAAGCAACTCTACCTATCTCAATATATCCTTGTACCATCCACTAGAAATCCCTTATATCACCTATTTTAGATCAACTATTCAAGACCAATGCATGCTCCAACAATGGCATGAACTGGACCACAATTGACAAAGCAATAGTCACCTCAATGAAAATCAACACTAGCTCTATATATATTACTTATTATTTATAATATACATTGGTGGACTAGTCAGATGGCCCTCAAATACCGTTCGAGAGAGTTTGCTATAACCTATGATAGCATTTCATGACTATTGAAGAGAGCTTACTTAGAACAAACTTGAAAATATTACCATTCACTATTAGAGGGGCCTACCCATGATATCGATAGGTTTATTGTATTATACAAGTGATAATAGATATGACAAGTTGGTTGAAACAAAAAAGAGTGATTTAGGAATATGAGTCATGGTTGCATAAAGAATGGCAATGAACATTGAGCAACATTGACCATGTGAGTTTTTGCTACATGGGAGGTTGATTGATAACCATCCTCAATTCTCTTCCTCGAGTTACAAGGATAAAATGATTCACAATTTTCCTCGTAGACATTGACCAGGTGGCTACATGAAGAATGACAATGAATGTCAAATGACATTATCCATGTGAATTTTGACCACCTGGGAGGTTCACTAATAGTCATACTATATCCTCTTACTCGAGCATTGATCAATTGCTTCCCTAGAGTATGAGTAGGTGGCATTGTATATATCATATTTTATATTTATGTATATAATTGTGTTGCAAGGGATCACTACAAGTCAATAACATAACATAAAGGAATCCTTGATTCTTGAATACTCTCCTTACAACCCTAGAGAACCCTCAAGGGTGTAGGGGGTGGCAAGACCGGTTTGACACCCAAGTTATGTCATAGAGTAAAGCCAATGGGCTAGGATGGGTGGACCTCTATTTAGTGTCTCATACACCAAATTTGGTGTGTTGGCTAGGTCGTGACTTATAAATCGCTTGTCATTTACACTGTTACAATTCAAAACAAATCACCAATACTTGATCAAGTGCAAAACTTGTCTTATGAAAATCTGTTGATCAAGAACTAATGATTATAAATGTAATTTCATTTCGTATCCATGCTTCGTTGATAGTGAAACTTAAGAGAGGACCATTATGAAACAAATTGATGAAATATATGTTAAGTTTGGAGCTATTATTATGTTTTTTTTTCAATTTACTAGATAACAATAGCATAGGTAGGATCACTGAGAGACACAATCACAAGATACACAACATTTATCCTGGGAACCCCTCATGGGGGAGAAAACCCAGCAAAAAATTCCTTAATATAGATAGCCAATACGATGCCAAGATAATAAACCAAACACTAGAGAATATCCTCCACTGAGCAATGCGCCTCTCTCTTCCTTCTTCTCCCAACTACAGCTACCAAACATGCGCACTGAGTGAGCGAATGAGTGAGTGATCAAATGAGACGATGGCTTCCTTTATTTATACAAATTGGCAAGTGTTGGAAAGGTGTCTCTTCACTGGGCAGGGATGACTTGTCTTATTTGTGGTTAAAACCACTTTAATTAGCCTAGGGGTCGACTTCTCAATTTGCATATTATATTTAGGGTTTGACCAATCCACAAAAGGGGATTTGGTCAATTACAATGCCCGACATGATCAATCCACAAAAGGGGATTGATCTAATTAATAATGACTCGATAAATAAATAGAACACTCTTTCCAGTTACAATATTCCAACACTCCCCCTTAACAAGAAGGGTATTCTACAACATCATCAAGAGAGAGAGAGAGGGCAACAACATCAACAGCATCTGGAACATTGGTTGACATATCTATAAATCATCGAAAGTTTTTCTCATCATCATCGATCACAGCATGGAGCTGGAGTAGCATCATCATCCTCATCAGCATGAGGCTAAAGTAACATCATCATCTTCTTTAGCATGAGGCTAAAGTAATATCATCAACATCTTTAGCATGAGGCTAAAGTAACATCATCATCTTCAACATTAAAGTTGAAATAACATCATCTTCAGCAAGAAGTTGAAGTGGCATCATCATCTTCTTCAGCAAGAAACTGAAGTGGCATCATCATCATCATCTACAGCAGCATGGATTAGTATAACACTAATACATCATCATCATCAATACCAACACGAGGAATCACAGCATGAAGGTTGGAGTGTCATCAACAATAGCAGCGTCACAACACGAAGGTTGGAGCATCGTCAACATCAGCACTAGGCTGGAAATCTTCAACACGAAGTTGGCATCTCAACAACATCAGCACAAAGCTGGAAATTTTCAGCACGAGGCTGGCATCTCAACAACATCAGCACAAAGATGGAAATCTTCAGCACGAGGCTGGCATCAACAACATCAGCATGAAGCTGGAAATCTTCAGCACGAGGCTGGCATCGACAACATCAACACGAAACTGGAAATCTTCAGCACGAGGCTGGCATCAAAAACATCAACACAAATTTGGAAATATTTAGCACTAGACTGGCATCACAACAACATCAACATGAAGCTGGAAATATTTAGCACTAGGCTGGCATCAACACTACTCCCCCTTTCGAGGGAGGTCCTTTCAGACTACACCAAGCTTATCTCAAAAGTGCTCAAACTTTACACGAGATAGAGGCTTGGTCAACACATCTGCAACATTTTCATCTGTGCTAACATACTGGAGCTTTATGGCTCCTCTCTGCACCATATCACGGATGTAATGATATCGAATCTCTGTGTTTTGACTTGTCATGGAACACAGGGTTCTATGTCATCTTTATGCAACTCTGGTTATCACATAGGATCACGGTTGCTTCCATCTCCAGATCGAATAGATCTATCAACAACTTCTGAAGCCAGATGGCTTCACAACTAGCGGAACATGCAAAAATGTATTATGCTTTTGTCGTGCTGAGAGAAATGCTTGATTGCTTCCTACTCTGCCATGAGATCATGGCTGACCCTAGACTTAAACAACATCCTGAAGTGCTATTTCTGTCAGAGACACTTCCAGCCCAATCTAAATCGGTATAACCACTCAGTCTGAAGTCATGATCTCCATGATAACTGAGACCACAATCTAATGTACCCTTAAGGTACATCATCACATGTTTTGCATCATCAAGGTGAACACATCTGGGTTCTACTAGATACAGTCTCAAAGGTGTTCACAACAAAACATATATTTGGTCTGGTATTCGTCAGATACATCAACGATCCAATGATATGTCTGTACAACATAGCATCAATCAATTCTGATGAAGTGTCCACCAGGAGCTTCAACTTTGTTTCCATGGGTGTATTCATGGATTTGCACTCCAACATATCAAATCTCTTAAGTATTTCAACTGCATACTTCCCTTGGTTAAGGAAGAACTTCTCTGGGCTCTGCCAAATTTCAAAACCTAAGAGATAAATCATTAGGTCTTTCATCAAACTCTATAGCGAGCTTCTTCTGCAATCTGTGATGAGCTTTTCTTCATCTTGTCAAGAATAAATCATCTACATATAGTAGTAACATCACTGGCTCATCATTCATAACCTTGAGATAAAGGTTAGAATCAACTTTACTATTGGTAAAGCCCAAGCTCGTCAGGAAACTGTCAATTCTTCCATACCAAGCTCTAGGAGCTTGCTTCAACACGTACACAGATTCCTTCAACCGACAGACACGAGTCTTTCTATCTTCAATCTTCAAATCAAATTTTATCATTACATTGTACCAATTTGGTACAGTTGCTCGGCTAAAACTCAATCTACACAATCATGTGCTAGCTCTATGTGCTCTCTGCAAAACACTATCTATCTCACTGCCTAAGAGTATGTCCTATCCTCTTTCTGCAATTGTTCCTTCTGGAACTAGGACTTCGCACCTGCAGCTGCTCTAAGGCTGAGAATGATTGCTTCATCCTCACTGTGGCTGCTGAAATCTATGAGTAACTCTTCTTATTCTATCACGACAACAACTTCATCTGAAATTGAGAGTGGCTCAATAACTAATACTGAAGGTAGCTCTTCTTCTTTCATGGAGGTAACTCTATCTTTTATCGTAGTCATGTCTCCATGACCCAACTAATGTAATGCACCAACTACACTCAATTTTAAATATGGGGATTGCTCCCCTTGCATCTCATACTATATATGAATCATGGTTGTTCTAGTTGTCTTCATGAATACTAGAACCATTTCTTCAATTACTGGAGTAAGTGTCTCGTCATAGTCTTCTCCCTCTTGCTAGGAGAATCCTCTGGACACACATTAGGCTTTGTACATCTACAACATGCTTGATCTGTTTGGATCAATCTTGGAAGTCAATACTGACTTCTCTTCTAGTCTCATGGAAGAATCCATATCCTAGTCTTTCTGTCTGGCTTCCTTCTCTGTCACTGAAACAAGGGAATCTTCCCAAGAGATTTCATATCTCAAAGAAGTTTTTGAAGCTACGATCTAGTCTTCTCATGGCATCTATCCCCCAATCTTGGAAGTTGCCTTTTCATCTAATCCTTTCTGAGATCAGGCTTACTCTTGATTTCTTCTGATTCTACAAGGACTTCATCATTTCTTACAGGGTATACTTGGTGTTGAATACCAAGTCTAAATATAAAAAGTTGAGTCAGATTTCAAACGAGTTTTGCTTCCCGTCAAGGTGGCTTCATTATTCTTTGAACAAGTCTACTATGAGTTCTTGTTCTAATGTTCGGTCATCTTTGGAGCCTTCTAGTCCTTACAATCAATCTCCATATGAGATACTCTAGATTTCAAAAGATAGCTTCTACTTCATCTTCTTTGGTACATGAAAGTGTATGGTTATGTACATAATCTGCTTCATGTCTCATCTAATATGTTGCCTTCTGCAACCTTCACTATAGCTTCCTCAGAGTTATCACCTGTGACCTGAAGCAAGGTCAGCAAAACAACAAGCAAGAATAATACTCTTTTGATAATAGTAAATAAAACAATAGCACGAACAATTGTCACAGTAGCTCCTTTAGAGATTTCCCTTGTGATCTGTCTGAACAAGGATCAAAAGTAAGAAATACAATACAAAATGAGATCAACACTCTTCTAGTGTTGTGATTAAACATTTATCCAAGGTAAACTAGAATCAACACAAGAAGTTTCTCCTAGAGGAGATCTTAGTTGTATCTGGTAAATGATTACATTAAGCATTTATCTCAATATGCTCACATGCTACCAAGTATAATACTTTTCAAATATTGCTACCTCAACTATAGTGTTTACTTGTAATGGGGTAGTTATAAACTTTGTCATGTGCAACTTTGAATCTTATCAACTTAATTCATCAAACCTAGAACCTGGAGTATTGTCCTCAAGAATGAGTGTGTTGTTTTTCTTCCAAGTCTCCTTCACTCAAGATGACAAGTGCTTTCTTCAACCTGTCTTCTGTACTAAGACAATATGCTATCTTGACAGAAAGTTGGGTTAGAGAATAAACTCTATGAACTCAACTTTAATCCATCTAACACCTTGACTTTAATTTTGACTAAAGGTTAGTATGATGGTCATAGCTTCAACATGCAACCTAGATCAAAATAATGTCATATCAAATAGATGCATATCAAAACAATCAAATATAAGTTGCATTATTCATCTGAATGTGTTGGATCTTGAGATCCTTCTGGATCTATGGTAAGAGATCCCTTCTCCTGCAAATACCCTTTAAAGCTTAACAATTTAAACATATGTGAGTACATACCTCTAATAGCATTTGCAGGTAGTGGCACCATCTGGTAGCAGCGGTAATAATTACCAACCCTTTTTAAAACTTCAAGGGTGACTGCAACTGGTACTGCAGTTGATACTTCAACTGATACTACAACTGTAATTGATACTGCAACTAATTCTAAAACCGCAACTGCAGCTGCAACTTAGGGTATTATGAGGAAACCCTAATTTTTCAAACTTCAAATTTTGAAATTCTGATCCAGGGGCTAGATGCGCTGAGCTGAGGCAAGTAAGCTAGTGCAATCAGATTTCTGAAAATCCAAATTTTACCCCTTCAAACTTGACCAACGAAATTCTGGACTGGTACTTCTGTTACTAGTTCT
>ML786186.1:781920-797154 GCA_009831015.1 Picea engelmannii | reverse complement strand
AGCCATGTTCATGAAGTGATATGGTCTAGGGATGTCCAGTCATAGTAAGACCAGGGGCAGGTGTTGTCCGTGGGTGCCTTTGTAGGAGGCGAGTTGTACCCGTCATGGATGCACTTTTTCCAAGCCCCTTTATTGCCTTTATTTTTCATTTATTGATTTTCTTTCTTTTTTACTTCAAGGTCTGACCAAAGGACACTGCCTTGGCGTGGTGACCAGAGCTGACAGTGTTACCCACTGGTATCTTCGCAGAAATGATAAGGCTGGCTCGTGATGAGACCCCCTTTCCCTTGGCCATGTAACCAAAGGTCATTGCTCTGGCGTGGTGACCAGATAATGGCAATGTCATACTGCTGGATACCTATGAACATAATGGGTCGGCTCGTGATGAGACCTCCCATCCTCTTGGTTAGGTCTTGTTTTATTATTTTTCTTAGGGTCCCTTTAGTTTCTTATCGAGAGGCCTTTTATTGCCTTCTCGAGGATCCCTGGGCGAAGCATCTCTACGTTTTACTTCCTATGGCTTTTATCTTTTACCAGCTGCTTTTACCCCCTGGGCCTTTAGCCCCTTCTTCCCATAGGACAAAGTGTGACCCTCAAAAGGTCATCCTAATGGCCAGACTAGGGGAATGGGATGGGTGTATGGGAAATAAGATGTAAAATGATAGAATGGTGGGAGTGGACGATGGCTCTGCAAATCCCCCCTGGTGGCTAACCAAAACCCATGAATACAAGCTTGCTAGGTCACCCCGTTAATCCCCCTAACAATGGTCAAGTGGATTAGTGTAAGATCCAAGCAATCATCAGAAATGTAAAGAACCTGATGCATATATAAGAAGGTTATAACGATCAAACATGACACATACCATGATACCTTGGACCAATTACCTCATGGAGCAAGAGTCTCCTCTTATGCAAGTCCAAGCCGATGGTGATGGAAACTGTTGTTGCTGACAGGACAAGTCTGGCGAAGAAGAAGAAGGATGGGCCCTCCAGGGCCATGCTCAAGTCAATCCTGCTCTCGGTACTCCATGTCTAGGACCTGTGGGCCTCGAGACATGATCTCCTAGTTATCCCTAGAGATCGGGGATAACAGTTCCCTAGGCTAGGGCGCACTTTTCTAGATGATTTCTAGGCTGAAATTCCTCTTAAATAAAAAGCCCTAATTTTCTTGTACGACAACAGTGACGTTTTTCTTTATCCAGTGAAAGATGCTCTCTTCAGCTTAGATCTGATACCATGTTAAATTTTGAGTTATTATTAGGTTTCTTTTCAATTTACTAGATAACAATAGCATAGGTAGGATCACTAAGAGAAACACAATCACAAGATACACAACATTTATCCTGGGAAACCCTCATGGGGGAGAAAACCTAGCAAAAACTTCCTTAATATAGATAGCCAATATAATGCCAAGATAATAAACCAAACACTAGAGAATATCCTCCACTAAGCATTGTGCCTCTCTCTTCCTTCTTCTCCCAACTACAGCTACCAAACTTGTGCATTGAGTGAGCGAATGAGTGAGTGATCAAATGAGACGTTGGCTTCCTTTATTTATACAAACTAGCAGGTGCTGGAAAGGTGTCTCTTCATTGGCTAGGGCCGACTTGTCTTCTTAGTGGTTAAAACCACTTTAATGAGCCTGGGGGCCGACTTCTCAATTTGCATATTATATTTAGGGTTTAACCAATCCACAAAAGGGGATTTGGTCAATTACAATGCCTGACATGATCAATCCACAAAAGGGGATTGATCTAATTAATAATGACTCAATAATTAATTAGAATACTCTTTGCAGTTACAATATTCCAACAATATATATATATATATATACCTAACCTGTCTTGGTCTGCTCCAAAATACATTCAAAACAAAATTAGGAATAAAATCTTTAGAATTGCCACCTAAATACTATCAGACAAATACATTAAAAGTATTAACTAAACATCTCTTCTACAATATCTGGTAGCTGACAAGCATTCTCCTCACTCTAATCATCGAGAAGATTCAGGATGTATGGAAATTAATTGATTAGCATCAATGGCCTTCCAAGTACTCCATAGAATTGCAGCCCTTAGTGCAAATAGTAATATATGATATGATGACAAAGTTTTCCAAATCCATTCAGTAAATATTGTAGGCCCTTCATGAATGTGTAAAACATTGCAGAAGTCTGCTTTCCATACTCAGAAACACCCACGAGTAGGATGCAGTTGATCAATAAAAAATATCATGACAAAAATAAAGCTATATAAAGCATCTTTCATCTATGTGCTCTTTCCAGGATCCTGTAATACCAACAACAAACCAAGTTAAGAAAAGAAACCCCCAAGTAGACACAAATTCAGGCATAAAAGACATAATGAACAGAATAATTGATATGGGGTTCAAAACCAAGCTACCTCTATATTTGGATTATCGGTCACAAGCAGAACCTCAGCAGGTGTATTAATATCACTTTGCTGCTTGCGCTCTGCCTGTAGTGAACGGCAAAGGGATTCGAGCTTCTCTTTTTGATTTTTTGTTTTCTCTAGCTGTTTCTTCACCTTTTCTCTCTTTTCAAATGACAAAAAGAATTAGATACTTTGCAATGCATTTCAATCAGCCTACTTCAAGGCAATATATAAATTTGCTAGAAAATTGAAGCTTAAAATTGGGATATTCACCAGACTAATACAAAATCATTGCTGAACGGCAAAGCACAAGAACTCTAATTGGGAAGAAAAAAAACACAACTTCATTAAAATAAAAGATCCCTGTAAATGTAATTTCCAACCCTAATTTGTCTAATGGGAGCATCAGGTCAATAAGTAGTCAGCATATCTCATTGACATGGGGAGGGAAACAACTATTACAGCCCAATGTGTTTCAAAGAACCAACAGGAAAGTCTTAACTTCGTTGAAATACATCTTCAAAAAAACCTCATTTAGATGAAAATAGCAAGTATGTGCAGGTTATATTCACCTCGTCTACAAGTTCAATGAGGGAGACATCTGTCTTTTCACATTTCTTCTTAAGGAAGCTGTTTTCTCTGTTAAGGTCCTTGATTGTTTTTGCCATCTGCAAATAAAAATGTCATTATTGAAAACAAGGAATGTCATTCTTAAAAACAGATTGCAAATAAGGAAGAGATTACTGCCCCACGAAAAGAAACCACATTGATAGAAATTTTAGTGACATAAACTCATAAAACAGGCAAAGTGACAAGTTAGTTTAAATACTTGGAACCTCTCTTTATTTGCTCAAGTACAGAATAAAATCTTTTCTGTGTCCAAAAATATAAAGGATACAAAGCTATCAAAATATGATCATGATCAAACTGTCCAAATTGGCTCAATACCTTTTCCATCTCCTTTTTGAATGATTCAAAAACCTCATTGCTCTTTGTCAATGTTTCCTGCACAAATAAGAGGTATGCTATGAGTAGGTTGCCAGCTTAATAATAAAGCACTCTAAACAGTGTTACCTGGATGAATTTTAAACAGGTCATCTGGCTGAAACGATGTCAACAAAATGTCAGATATTACAAACGTCATGTATAATTGTAATCATTTAATCAATTATCAATATTTTATTACAATAATTCCTGTTCATTCTCATTTACAAGTATACTTTTTTTTCCAAAAAAGGAGACGTACTGTCTCTACTTCTAGGTGAAGCAAGTGTCTAAGGACACGCACCCAAAAAGAGCTGTTAACATTGCTCAGTATCTTAAGTTCAGATCAAATCAGGACTATTGCCCCTATTCAACTATTTACATTCATTCTGAAATTTTCTTTTCTTAAAACTGCAAAGTTCAAACATCAACCATAGTCTCTTCTATAGACAAACAAAAAGTCATTCCCAGATTGTTCATCTATAAACTAGACAGTCTGAAACAAACTAGAGAATGTGTAGATGTCTATAATAAATAGCTGTCTACCAAGAAGGACAGTGCTGATCCCATTCTTTACCTCAGTGATATCAAGCAAGCCTGCTTGACCATCCACTGCCTATTTGGACAATACTTCCACTAAGTCATTTAGTTATCTAAATATGTGAGTTAGGAACAAAAGGCAAACCTTGAGAGCGAGCCTTTACCTGCTAATCAGACTAGAAACCCATCCCACAATCAGCATGGAGGCCCCAAAGATCTGGAGGTCGGATGCCATCACTAGCAGCTATACCCACTAAGATAAAAATGGCCTTGATCTCTGCCATATTGTTACTGCCATATCCAAACCCACAGGGGAAGGAAAAGTTATGCTTCTATGTCAAATAAAGAACTCCCCCAGATCCACAAAGGCCTAGGTTCCCTACTAAAGCTCCGTCAAAGAACCCCCAAGGCTTCCCTTTGTCAATCTCCAGAATACCAACCTGTCTCCAAGACTTCTTTATCACCAAACTTCTAAGTCCGTAATAAGCATATTGGATCTTAAAGAAAACTTGCAAGCGTGAGATATTCTGATCCTCGAAGATCATACCATTCCTTGCAACCATAGATCCCAACCAACTATTAAGGGAAGAGCTTTATGCTCGACAACTATTCTATCCTCCATCCATGATTTGAGTGCACCCTCAATGGAGTCTTCTTCCCAGGACCATTCACCTCCTACCAAAGTTTTTGTTGCAGCTCAGACCTCCTAAGGGTAATGGCATCCTATGAGCAGATGATATATGGTCCCTGATGAACACTTACACAGGGGACACATATGAAGGCTTTCAAATGAGTGTTTCAATAGCACATCCTAGGTAAGGACTTTGTTGCATAAAGCCATCCACATAAAGAGTCGATGCACCAAATCTTGGTCCACCACCACTTTTTTGCTATCTCCTGACCTTCTATAAGCATTGTTGTGTATCCCAATCTTGTTGTGTAACATCACCCCACAGGGTTTTTACACTAGACCAAGCGATCCTCTTCATCTCGAATATTTTCAAAGTTAGAAGTTGACCTTAGGATATAGCCATTCTACTCCGAAGCTTCATCTCTCAACAAGATTATGTGTTCTGCCAATTTCCATCCTTCCCTCCAAAAGGTGGTAGCATTTGGAGCTAGGGTATCAACCAACGAGACAATATTGCTGAACCTAATGTTATTTAGCAATCCAATGGACAACTTGAACTTGTCACCAAATCCAATCCAGGGATTGACTCCAATGCGGATTTTAATCCCATTCCCAATTTTCAAAGTGAGCCAGCTGCCAACTAGTGGGAATGAGAGGACCAAAGCTTTCCAAATAATAGAGGCATTCTCAAACTTCTTAATAGGGTATCTAATCAATTCTTCCATCAAGAGAGGCTCCATACATTTTTGGATTAATATCCTCTGTAACAAGCCTTCTACAGATATCAATCTTTAGAGGCTCTTAGCAGCCAACCCCTTATAGAAATTTTCAAAACTAGGCAATTGATGCAACTTCTGAAATTTCACCTCAATCTTGAGGTTTCTCGGATCTATTCCCTGTGAACTTCCATCCTTAGGGTTGATGTGAAATATTAAATTACTTCAGTGATATTTCAATTCCCATCAACCCAATTTCACATAGAAGCCCAAGAGAATAAATACCATATGATTATACTTTAATACCACAATGCTACAGCCCTTAGGGTATAATTTTAAAGCCATATAACAGACCTGAAATGTCTTGATACAGAAAATTATAACAGCGGGAAATCTGCTCATTTGTCTTCAAGATATGTGTTAAATCACCTAACCAATACAGTGATATGTATGTCAAATCAGCATGAACAACAAGGGCTGAAATATACTCCAGCATGAAAATAACATAAGCTGAAAATCAAATCTGCAAGTACATAAATGTGGACTGTTGGAAACTTCATATATATATAAAAGAGGAAGTACCTACCACAGATTTATAACAACATTGGAACAATTCAAGCTCTCCAAATCCTAACTCAAAAAACCATAAGAAAACCCTAACCACCAACACCTCCTAGCCAGGAATCACTCTGAACCAAAGCTGTTCACACCACCAAAGATCCTCAACATGCTAGCATCGACACCAACAAGTCCTCCTTGGCACATACACCAAGCTTGTATCACACAAGTTCTCTACACTAATGCTCATCTTCCATAAGGTTTACAAACCCTAGCCATGTTCGGCAACTACCTCCCCCGCCACAAATCTCTTTGTTCCCAAAGCACGCTTCCTATAAACAAATTCACTCCCTGCCATTTTAGGGAATATTTAAGAAGCACCGCTCCCTAAGCACTCCTAGAACGATTCCAAAATGCTCATGAGACCTAAAAAATCGCTCCCACGTGATGATGCGAACTTGGCAATGTTTTTCTGCATTTGCAAACCAAGGCAAGGTTTATGGATTAAAATACTCACTCACTTCATTTTTCTCTCATTCTATTTCTCATTTCACTCATCTTTGCTAGGGTTTTGAGTGGGCTTTTTGCTAGTTCTTGAGGAGCAAATTTATGAGAACTTGGAAGGGAGATTGAAGGCTGACATTTGTGAGAGCTTGGAAGGGAGATTGAAGGCTTCCACAGTTACTATTGATATATTTAGCATCAGACATGTACTTCCACATTGGCTTGGTGTCTAGCATGTGGAAGTCGCCCGTAATGCCTTTCAGAACCTTCGGAAATTTACTTGATAAAATGATTATTAAGTGAATGACCTTTTAGAATTAATGTGATTTTAATTAAGTTAAACGCCTAAGTGTTTGGCATTAGTAACTTAAGTGAGTTAATTAAGTCCTAGCCATTAGATCTAAAGTGAAGGTGAGATCTAATCTCAACCCTTGATTACTTTAGAGATCTAGGGTTTTGGATTTAGGGTTAGCTCAACATAATAAAAGGCAGCCTAAGTGAGAGGATGAGACACACAGAAAGTAGATTGGAGCAAAGAAGGACTCTTTTCTCATTTGCTTGTGTCACACACAGGATGAGTGAGTGAGATCTCAATGAGTGGGTGGAGAAGGACTTCCATCCAAGTGTGTAGAGGCAGGGGCCGAGGAAAAGAGCAAAGGGGCAGCAAGGGAGATAGCAGCCAGGTAGGCTAGGCTATTTGCTACATTGTATTACTCAAGTGGGCCATTATCCCAAGACGGGAGCCCAAGATTTTAACTAATAAAATAAACTCAGATCTGGTTTTCCCTTCGGGGTTTTTCATGGGGTGTTTACCCATAAATCTTTTGTGAATGTGTTTGGTTTCAGTTTTTATGCTTCTGCTATAATTCGTTAATAACTCAACATTTGCTTTTATATAATAAGTGATTTATTCAGAATAAACTGTCTGGTGTTAGGTTAAAGAAAAATAACATGGTATCAGAGCTTGGTCTTTGAAGAGAAACTAGATTTGCAAATAGATCGTGAATCCGCAGTGGGAATATTTTTGTTTACAGGTCTGCGAGGAATTTTAATTTTGCAGGCTCAGCTGCGGGGTGAAAGATAAAACCCTCAAAACAAAAAAAAAGTAAGGAACCGTGTGGTCGTTGTGCGGGTCGTACGTCATACAGTCAAGAGTGTTTAAGAGCTACAATGGTGTGGTAGGCCACACGATTTTGAGATCGGGTCGGAAGCTGTGAGAGATCTCCACGGGCTGCTATAGTCAAACTGTGGAAAACAGGTCCGCATGAGGATTTGATCGCGTGTATACAGGCAAGGATTCTTGCATTTGCATTTGTGTGTTCATCATAGAGTAGTTTCATTTGCTTTCATGCTTTACTTTACATATTGCTTTTATTCATATATGCATAGTTGATTGTGATGCATTTTCTTGAATCATATTACATGTTAGTTAGAAGTTTCTGAAAAATGCAAAACTGTCTTTTTAAGAAATAGTTGAATTTTTGAATTTTTGATGAATAAAGGGTGAGCAAGCCGCCACTCGATGCTCTAATATTTTTTCTTGAGTATGTGTAGGCACTGTTGATGATTGCAGCTTCGTGAGACATTCTTCAGGTCTTCTCCCAAGATCAATGGGTTGGATCGACCTGTGCCTTCTCCCTATCTTCTCCCCGATGGACTGAGCTGGGTTGACCTGAGACTGGTCTTCTCCTCAGTTGTGTTGGGCTAGGTTGACCTGAGACGGGTCTTCTCCCCAGGTGGATGGGTTGGGTTGATCTGTGGGGACGCCCCTGATCTTCTCCCCATATCGGGCTAGGTTGAATGCTCCTCTGAGACTGAGTTGAGCATCACACTTGTCAGAGGAGTGGCAAGTTGTCTTGGGAGGGCACCCAACGTTCCATGGGAGCAGACCATGTGGACATGTCACTTGGGAGTTAACCAAGTGGACATATCATGAGGGAGAATCCCTTGACGATGATGATGACTTGCTCTAGGTGGGTCGTAGCCCCTAGAAGAGATGAGGACGTTCACACTAGGTGCAACCATGTGTGACATATTGATGTAGCCTTTCACTATGATGACCAGAGACAAGAAGAATCCCAACGTCTTGTGTAGAAGACCTAATCTGTTGAAGTCAGCCTAGATGAAGAGACACCTTTTGGAAAGGAAAAATTTCTCATTGGACTTGTATAAATAGAGAGAACTATCACTCATTTTGTCATAACACACATGGATCACTTTCTCTCTCTTGTGTAGCGCTAGCCTCTTGGGATTCTAGCGCACTTCTTCTTGGTGATTGGATTTTCTCTTGGACTATCTACTATCTAGTGAAAGGTTGTTGCTAGGTTTTTCTCCCTTGTGAGGAAGGGTTTCCCAGGATATCTCTTGTGTATTTTGTGCATGGTTATCTTCTTGTGATCTTGGATAAATGTATGATGCAATTAATGCTTACGGTTTATGCTTCATGATGCTTATGCTATGCAAAATTGAATAGAATGTTAACAAGTTGATCAAGCATAAAAATTCAACATTGTGTCAGACCAGTGTTCCTGAAAGAGCCATTGCACAAGCTTCTCCAACACCTTTCCAAGCTAGTTGTCACCTTGTTGCAACTGCAAAAACAACCCTTAACCTTTTTCCTTGTCAAGCTAGTTTTAGCACTTTCCCTTGAGTGTTGGGCCTAATCTCTTCACAAGAAGGTACGACCTAGTCCATCGCATCACCTACAACCTTCAAATTGAAAATTGAAGAAGTTTGGATTTTCGGCCCTAGGGTTTCTGCAGATTTCGGTTTCTAGGGTTTCTGCAATCATGGTGGGCAACGTTCCTGTGGAAGATAGGCTTAATAGAGACTCTAACTTCAACTCCTGGAAAACAAGACTACTCATCACTCTAGAAGAGAGTGACCTAATAAAATTTGTAGAGGAATTTGTACCAGAACTAGCAAATGCGTCAGATAAAACTCAGTGGAAGAAAAATGACGCCAAGGCTAGAAAGATAATCATTTACTCTGTGAAAGATCATCTTATTCCACACATCTCCCCATTGAAGACGGCCAAATAGATGTTTGATGCTTTGAAGAAGTTGTTTGAAAGTAAGAACACCAACAAAGCCATTGCCTTGAAGCACCAGCTTCAGAATATTAAAGTGACCAAAGAAGATACAATTGTCATCTTCTTCATGAAAATTGTTGAGATCAGAGATCAGTTAGGCGCCATTGGAGAAATCATCTCAGACAGAGAGTTGGTAATGCTAACCCTCAATGGTTTTCCAAGTCATTGGGAGCCATTCATCCAGAGTATCAATGGACAATCAAAATTGCCTAAGTTTGATCGATTATGGGCAGACTACACTCAGGAGGAGACAAGACTTGTAGTGAGAGGTGCACATAGTTCCCATCATGATGAAATTCATGCACTTGCCTCTCATGCAAGGAAAGGTAGAGGAAGAAGAAAAGGTACGCAAAGATTTCAAAGCAAACGAAAGCCACATCAGGCTCATGAACACAAGGAGAAAGACATGTCAAAAGTTCAGTGTTACAGATGTGATAAATATGGACACTATGCCAAAGACTGTCTTATACGGAGAAAAGGAAGGAGGCATGCAACCACTACCAACGTCGATGAAGATCCACCTCACACCAGATCCGATCCTGCTGAAGAATTCTTCTTCATCTCAGCCCTCTCAGGTACAGTTCCTACTAGCAATAATGTCCGGTTAATTGGCAGTGGTGCTTCCAAACATATGACTAGATATAAAGAACATCTCATTGAACTAGTCGAGAAGGATTCTTGGTTACATGTTGTACTTGGTGACGATCCTAGATATGTTGTGAAGGGAACTGAAAAATACCTCCCTTCAACTAGAATCAGGTATTCCACTTCATTTGAGTGATGTAATGTTTGTACCGGGAATAAGAAGGAACCTTGTCTCTATTTCAGCCTTAGAGGACAAAAGCTACAAGGTTGCCTTCTCCGATGGAAAATTTCTTGCATGGCACAAGAACTCTAGTATGGATTCAGCTAGTGTAATTGGTGTTCGAGAAGACAGCTTGTACAAATTGACAGTTCATCCAGTTCAGGCACTTGTACATGATTCTATCAGTCTGAGTGAGCTTTGGCACATAAGACTTTCTCACTTACATTATAGAGCTCTTCCCGCTCTGGGGAAGATGGTGATTGGACTTCCACCACTTCGTGTTGAGCATGATGGCGTTTGCAGAGGCTATGCTCTTGGCAAGAATGCCAAGGGGAAGTTTTCCAGTAGTGACAACAAATCCAAAGGAGTCTTGGATCTAATACATTCAGATTTGTGTGGACCTATGACAGTTGCCTCCTTGAGTGGATACCTATACTATGTGATCTTCATTGATGATTACTCAAGGAAGACGTGGATTTACTTCTTGAAATCCAAGGAGTCAGAAGAAGTCCTTGTCAAATTCCAAGAATCTAAAGCTCAGATTGAGAACCTGACCGAAAGGAAGATTAAGACCTTGAGATCAGATAATGGAGGAGTATACCTTCAAATGTTTTATTGATTTCTGCAGTGAGGCAGGGATCAAGAGGGAGTACATTGTTCCTTACAACCCTTAGCAGAATGGAGTTGCAGAAAGGAAGAACATGTCTATTGTGGAAGCAACCAAGGCAATGATCCATGATCAGAGTCTACCGATGTTTCTTTGGGCAGAAGCATCCATGATCGTAGTATATGTGCAAAACAAAAGTCCTCACAAGATTTTGAAGAACATAACTCCTAAAGAGTCCTTCACCGGAGTTAAGCCCAAAGTAGGACACTTCAGGATATTTGGGTGTCCAGTCTACATTCACGTACCAAAGGAGAAAAGATCAAAACTAGAACCCTCTGTTAGGAAGGGCACATTTGTTGGGTATAGTGAATCATCGAAGGCATATCAGATCTAAATCTTAGGTCAGAAACAGATCGAAGTGAGTCGAGATGTATCCTTTGAGGAGGAAGTTGCCTTCAGAAAATCGAGAAGGTCTCACATAGAGACTGACAGTGAGAGAGAGGAAGAGATGGTGTCTTCCCCACCTCACACCCCAACAGTACAGAGAGAGCCAGACGAGCCAGTAGAGACTATTGAGTCTGTTGATCCTCTTGATCCTATTGAGCCAGTACATCCTATTGATGTTCCTAGAGAGATTACAGTCGGTCGAAAAAGACCTTCCTGGGCTCGTCAAACTTTGCAGGAGGTAGAGGGACATGCAGCTCCTCGTGGTACTTTCAGAGAAAGTAAGAGACCCCAGAGATTCTCGAGTTATATAGCAGCCATGAGCCACATCATTGATTCTGAACCTTCCAGTTATGAGGAGGCATCTAGTCAACCAGTATGGAAGGATTCCATGATGGAGGAGTATCGGTCCATCATGAAGAATGATGTGTGGGACATTATTCCAAGGCCCAAAGGGAAGTCTGTGGTGACTTCCAAGTGGATTTACAAGATAATAATAATAATAATAATCTATTTTTAAGGTCACGGCCAAGCCAGCACACCAAATTGGTGTATGAGACCCCCTTGTTTGTGGGACAAGGGACCCCCCTCCGCCCAACGATTTGACTGGTAAAGTCTACGAAGGTATACATACCCTACCCCCCTCTGGATTTGAACCTGTGACCTCTTAGGAGGAAACCCATGTTCTTAACCATTAGGCCCACTCAGGCTGATAAAACATGCAGCTGGCGGGAGCATTGAGAAACACAAAGTGACAGTTGTGGCCAGAGGATTCTCTCAGGTGGAGGGAATAGATTATGAGGAGACTTTTGCTCCTGTTGCTCGATATACCTCTATTCGGACGATTATTGCACTTCCTTCAACCTTGGGTTGGACACTACATCAGATGGACATGAAGACAGCCTTTTTCAATGGCGAGATTGAGGAAGAGGTGTATATCGAGAAGCCAGATGGCTTTGTGATTCATGGGAAGGAGTCCCATGTGTGCAGGTTGAAGAAAGCTCTATATGGACTCAAGCAGACCCCTCGTGCTTGGTATGTGAGGATTAATGGATATCCGATGAGTTTGGGTTTCAGTGAGAGTGTTGTTGATGCCAACCTGTACTACAAAGTTGACAATGGTGAATCCTTGATTCTAATCCTGTATGTTGACGACTTATTCCTCACCGAAGCAGAGCATCTCATTACTTGGTGCAAGCATGAGTTGGCTTCTGAATTTGAGATGAACGATCTCGGATTGATGCATTACTTCTTGGGACTTGAAGTATGGCAGAGAACTGATGAGATCTTCCTGAGTCAAGGGAAGAACACAGTTGAGACCTTGAGGAGATTTGGCATGACAGATTGTAAGTCCATGACCACACCGATGGTGGCGAATATGAAGAAGTTGAGTGTGTCTTCCTCCAATTCAGACTTGATTGATCTGACTATGTATCGACAGCTGACTGGATCACTGATGTATCTGGTTAATACCAGACCTGATATTTCCTATGCAGTGAATGCACTTATCCAGTTCATGAGTGAGCCGAGACATATACATTGGGTGATTGCGAAGCATGTGTTGAGATACTTACGAGGCATAGTTGGACATGGCCTCATATATGCTTGTAGTATCGACATGAGATTGCAGGGATATGCCAGTTCAGATTGGGCAGGAAGCACAGTTAACAGAAAGAGTACCTCTGGATGTTGCTTCAGCCTAGGATATGCCATGGTTTCCTGGTGCAACAGGAAACAAACTTATGTGTCCCTGAGTACCACAGAAGCAGAGTACATTACAGTATGTACGGCAGTACGCGAAGCACTGTGGCTTCGCAAACTCCTTGCAGGATTGTTTGGCTAGGTGTTGGATCCTACCGTGATACATTGTGACAACCAGTGTGAAGCTCTCAGAGAATCCAGTATCTCATGACAGTACCAAACATGTTGAGATCAAGTATCACTATATTCGTGATATTGTGCAACGGGAGGCAGTTCGAGTGGAATACCTTCCTACCGATGAGCAGATCGCAGATGTTCTCACCAAGCCCCTTGCCAAGTCGAAGTTTGTGTACTTACGTGATAAACTTTGTGTGACAGAGAATGTCCCTCTTGCTGAGAGGGAGTGTTGATGATTGCAGCTTTGTGAGACATTCTTCAGGCATTCTCCCTAGAGCAGTGGGTTGGATCGACCTATGCCTTCTCCCTATCTTCTCCCCGATAGACTGAGCTAAGTTAACCTGAGATTGTTCCTTCTCCTCAATTTTGTTGGGCTGGGTTGACCTGAGACGAGTCTTCTCCCCAAGTGGATGGGTTGGGTTGATCTGTGGGGACGCCCCTGATCTTCTCCCCATATCGGGCAGGGTTGAACACTCCTCTGAGACTGAGTTGAGCATGACACTTGTCAGAAGAGTGGCAAGCTATCCTGGGAAGGCACCCAACATTCCATGGTAGCAGACCATGTGGACATGTCACTTGGGAGTTGACCAAGTGGACACATCATGAGGGAGCAACCCATCACGATGATGATGACTTGATCTAGTGGGTCGTATCCCCTAGAAGAGATGAGGACGTTCACACTAGGTGCAGCCATGTGTGACATATTGATGCAGCCTTTCACTATGATGACCAGCGACAAGAAGAAGCCCAACGTCTTGTGTAGAAGACCTAATCTACTGAAGTCGGACTAGATGAAGAGACACCTTTTGGAAAGGAAAAAGTTCTCATTGGACTGGTATAAATAGACAGAACTATCTCTCATTTTGTCATAACACACTAGGATCAATTCTCTCTCTTGTGTAGCGCTAGCCTCTTGGGATTCTAACGCACTTATTCTTGGTGATTGGATTTTCTCTTGGACTATCTATTATCTAGTGAAAGGTTGTTGTTGGGTTTTACTCCCTTGTGAAGAAGGGTTTCCCAGGATATCTTGTGTATTTTGTGCATGGTTATCTTCTTGTGATCTTGGATAAATGTATGATGCAATTAATGCTTACGGTTTATGCTTCATGATGCTTAGGCTATGCAAAATTGAATAGAAGGTTAACAAGTTAATCAAGCATAAAAATTCAACAGGCACAATTCTTACCAGGAGATGTTGAGGTTGCCATGTACTCTACGGCGAGCACATGTCCCCATGTAGGAGTCAGATGTTACCCCCCCAGGCTAGGGGTTGTTGAATTTTTAATGATTGCTCAAGCACATGTAGTTTCTTTTCAATTTAGCATGAACTTGAACCATAAACAATGCAGCAACAAAATAGCTGCAGTAACCAAGATCACAAGAAGAATAACCATACACAAGACACAAGAAGTTATCTTAGGAAAACCCTTCTCAACCAAGGGAAAAACCCAGCGACCCTTTACTATATTGCCAAGAGAAGAACCCTCTCCACAAAAAATCCTAGCGCACACAAGAGGGTGCTCTATGACCAAGAAACTAGTGCATAGAAAAGAGTGCACCAAATTTCATCTCACCAAGTGAATGCGTTGAGTGAATGAGATATGATCCACAATGGGCATGTATTCTCTCTAATAAATACATGACCTAACTCATCAAATAGATGTGTTTGTTATCGCACAATCTGTATTTTCCCAAAGCCCAAGGCAAGTGGATGCAAGATTTGCGTGACAGGAGGTGACCTATCACTGTCACCTTAACAGGAAACCCCTTTCTATTTAGGGATATATAAAGATTTACCCCAGGAGAGACGTCCCCAGTGACCCAAAGGGTTGATAACTAAGGAAAGGATGCAAGAAAATCCCCTTCTCACTGGTCACTTAATTCATAAGGTTCTTAATGGTCTTTAAGGGATGAAGCAAATGGTAAAATTGTTGATTTTTCAATAAGCTAGGTTAAGCATGTAGTTCATTCCAATTTTGCATTTGTCTTAACCATAAACAATAATGTTGCAGCAACCAAGATCACAAGAAGAAACACCATGCACAAGAACACAAGAAGTATCCTGGGAAACCCTTCTCAA
>ML786186.1:767916-781906 GCA_009831015.1 Picea engelmannii | reverse complement strand
CCAGCCAAATCCTTTGCTATATTCTTCAAGAGAAAGACCTTCACCACCAATAAGACCTAGCACACAAGAGGGTGCTCAAACCCTAGAAGACTAGCGCCCAAGAGAGGTGCGCACTTTTCCCAAGAAGATGTACTTGCTGAAATTTCCAAACTCATGTGAAAGATATGATTCCTCAATGGGGAATTTACCTTTACTTATACTACACTGAACTTGTCAGCAGAAGTGTCTATTGGCACAATAGGGCCAACCTCACTAGTTCATAATATAATTAATATTAACCAAATTAATTATCTTTTACATTAATTACCAGTCACATTAAGGTGGGGCCGACCTGTACCCTTTACATTACAATTAGGGTTACAGGCAAGCCTGACTCTTGAACAATATAGCAAGTGATCTTGTACACCCACTAGTGCTCATCCACTAGAGGCACATCCATAGGGATGTCCATATCTCTGGCTCACTGCATTACACAGAAGAACCACTTCTTCACTAGTACTCAGCCACTAGGATCACGTTCACCTGTGCTCGTCCACAGGCACGTCCACCCAACAGATCTTCTTTCCCACTACATTACACATGAGAGTCATCTGGAGTTTCTCATCAACTCTTCTACTCAGAGGAGGCAAATACATCATCTTTATTTCTGTTCTCATGACGATGCACACAACACTTTGGGATTTCACACGTTCACCTTGTCCTCAGCCACAGGCACGTCCAACTCTGCAGATCTCCTTTCTAGCTGTGTTACACAGGAGAATCATTTGGAGTTCTTCTCAACTCTCTGTAAGGAGGAGGTCATCTCTACATTCCAGTTCTGTCTCCGATAAGAACCACACACCCCTCTCAGGGGCTTTCTCTCAGGTTTGTAAGCTGGAGAATGTCTAACATAGCTGCAATCATCAACATCTCTCAGGTTTGTAAGCTGGAGAATGTCTCACATCGCTGCAATCATCAACACTCCCTCTCAGCTAGGGAGGCATTTTCCACCAAAGTGGTTTGGTGAATATATCTGGGATCTGTTCATAAGTAGGAAGATACTGCACGTGTACTGTCTTCCTCTGCACCATGTCTCTGATATAGAGATACTTTATTTCAATGTGTTTCGATCTGTCATGAAACACTAGGTTCTCGGAGAGCTTTACACAACTCTAGTTATCACAATGAATAGTAGTAGGATCCATCTCATGATCGAACAAGTCAGTCAGAAGTTTGCGAAGCCACACTACTTCACGAACTGCCACACTCAATGAAATGTACTCTGCCTCTGCGATGCTTAATGCCACAGAGCTTTGTTTTCTGCTACACCAGGAAACCATGGCAAAACCTAAAGTGAAGCAACAACCGGAGGTGCTTTTTTTGTCTAGTGCGCTTCCTGCCCAATCTGCATCGCCATATCCTTGCAGGCTCAAGTCCACACTGGATGCATATCTCAGGCCATAACCAATTGTGCCTTGTAAGTATCTCAATACATGTTTTGCAGCTATCCAGTGTGTTTGTCTCGATTGGCTCATAAATTGGCTAAGCACATTTATTGCATAGAAAATGTTTGGTCTGGTGTTAACCAGATACATCAAAGATCCAATCAATTGTCGGTATAAGTGTGGATCTACATCTCCTGAATCAGTATCACTCATTTTCTTCAAATCCATTACCATTGGAGTTGGCATGGATTTGCATTCTGTCATGCCGAACTTTTTCAGTATCTCCATAATATATTTTCCTTCACTTGGGAAAATATCATCTGTTCTCTGCCATACTTCTAGTCCCAAGTAATAGTGCATCAAGCCCAAATCCTTCATTTCAAATTTTGCAGTCAACGCTTGTTTGCATTCAGCAATGAGTCTCTCTGAACCGGTGAGGAAAAGGTCATCCACATATATGACCAAAATCAAACACTCATTGCCATCAATGTGATAGTATAAGTTTGGATCAATAACACTTTTGTTGAAGCCCAAACTCATCAGAAATCCATCCATTTTGTCGTACCGAGCACATGGTGCTTGCTTTAGGCCATCTAGGGCTTTCTTCAACCTACATACATGAGATCTTTCGTTGTGTACAAAGAATCCTTCTAGTTGCTCAATATAAACTTCTTCCTCAATTTCACCATTCAGAAAGGTTGTCTTTTACATCCATTTGATGTAGCTTCCAACCCATGGAAGCAGCTAGTGCAATGATAGATCAGATGGAGGTGTATTGGGCTACTAGTGCAAAAGTCTCGTCATAGTCAACTCCCTCTATTTGTGAAAACCCTCTGACCACAAGTCTTGCTTTGTATTTTTCAATGCTTCCATCAGCAGCATGTTTGATTTTATAAATCCATTTGGAAGCCACTACAGACTTTCCCTCTGGTCTTGGAACAACATCCCATACATCATTTTTTAATATAGATTGGTATTCTTCAGTCATGGCATCTTGCCATACTTGTTCACCTGAAGCTTCTCCATGACATGTTGGCTCTGAGTCAATAATGTGGGTCATGGATGAAAGGTAGCTTGAGAATCTCTTTGGTCTTTTTCTCTCCTTGGTTGTTCCTTGAGGGGCTTTTTGCCCTTCTGCTTCTTGTAGAGTTTGTCGGGCCCAAAAAGGCCTTTTATGTCCAACTGTAATATCTCTGGGTATGTTGCTTGGAGCAACTGAATCGGCTGGAACAACTGGATCAACTGGAGTTGTTGGATCATCTAGAATAATATCTATCTCCCTCTAAATTGTTGAAGGAGGAGAAGGTATTGTCTCACTATCAATTTCCATCTGAGCTTCTCTAGATTTTTGCAAAGCTACTTCTTCTTCAAAAGTAACATCTCTGCTTAGTTCAATTTGTCTCTGACCATGAATGTAGATTCGATAAGATTTTGAGGATTCACTGTATCCAACAAATGTGCCCTTCCTTCCTGAAGGTTCTAGCTTGGATCTCTTTTCTTTGGGTACATAAAGATACACTGGACATCCAAATATTCTGAAGTGTCCAATCTCAGGCTTCACTCCAGTGAAGGCTTCTTCTGGAGTATTGTTCTTTAGGATCTGACGAGGGCTTCTATTTTGAACATATACTAGTTTCATACATGCTTCTGCCTATAGAGTCATAGGTAGACTCTGATCATGTATCATTGCTTTTGTTGCCTCAATGATAGTTCTGTTTTTCCTTTCAGCTACCCCATTTTGTTGAGGGTTGTAAAGAACTGTGAACTCCCTCTTGATTCCTGCTTCAATACAAAAACTGTTGAATTCTTTTGAGGTGTATTCTCCTCCATTATCTGATCTTAATATTTTGATTTTTCTTCCGGTTTGATTCTCAACCTGAGCTTTGAATTCTTGAAATTTTGCAAGGACTCCATCCTTCTTCTTTAGAAAGTAAATCCAAGTTTTCCGTGAGTGATCATCTATGAAGAGTACATAGTAGAGGTACCCTTTCAGAGATGCAACAATCATTGGTCCACATACATCTGAATGTATCAAGTCCAAGATTTCCTTGGATCTACTGTCACTGCTTGAGAATGATCCTTTAACATTTTTGCCAAGAGCACAACCTTTGCAAACACCTTTATGCTGGATTTGTATTTCTAGTAGACCTGTTACCATTTTCCCTAGAGTTGGAAGAGCTCTATAATGAATGTAAGCAAGTCTTCTATGCCATAGCTCACTTAAGTTGATAGTGTCATGTAGCAAGACTTGAACTGGTTTGATGGTTAATCTGTACAAATTGTTTTCTCGGACACCAATTACCTTGGCAGAGCTTATATGAGAGTCTTTGTGCCATGCAAGGACTCTTCCTTCTGAGAAAGTAATCTTGTAGCCTTTGTCTTCCAAGGAAGAAATAGAGACAAGATTTCTCTTCACTCTGGGTACACATAGTACTTCCTCTAATTTGAACTACATATCTGAGTCTAGTTGGAAGGTAGAAGTTCCAACTCCTCTCACATTATATTTGAGAGTGCTGAGATGTTGATGTCTTCATTTCTTTGAGGTTTTGTCTTCCTGGAACTGAGTTTTCTTGAGTCATCAAGCTTGCTTCCCATCATGATTTTTCTCATTTTCGATTCTTCACAAACCCTTGTCAACTAGGCTAGAAAAACTGACGACTAGGCTAGGCTAGCACTTTTAGGTTTTGCAGGACTTACGACTGCCAACAATAAGCCCTGAGAATTTTGATAGCCCTGGTAAGCTGAAGAGCTTCTTCAATGAGTTGCAGAAACACAATTCTGAAATTTTCTACAGGAATTGGAGAAACCCTAGAAACCCTAGGGCCAAAAAGTCAAAATGCCCGGAATTGCAATTTGAGAGTTGTTGGAGGTGCGTTGAAGGAAGTCGTACAGACTTATGTCCTTTTTAGCCTCAACATCCAAGTTTCAAGTGTTGGAAACGCTCAGAAGAGTAGGCCGTACGGATTTTCTGGGAACCCCAGGAGGGTTGTACGGTTTCTGCAGAAGTGAGAGAGGATGGCTGGAAAATGTTTGTGCAATGGGATCTTCAAGACCTATGCTCTGATACCATGTTGATTTTTCAATAACCTAGGTTAAGCATGTAGTTCATTCCAATTTTGCATTTGTCTTAACCATAAACAATAATGTTGCAGCAACCAAGATCACAAGAAGAAACACCATGCACAAGAAGTATCCTGGGAAACCCTTCTCAACAAGGGAAGAAAACCCAGCCAAATCCTTTGTTATATTCTTGAAGAGAAAGACATTCACAACCAATAAGAAATAGCACACAAGAGGGTGCTCAAACCCTAGAAGACTAGCGCCCAAGAGAGGTGTGCATTTTTCCCAATAAGATGTACTTGCTGAAATTTCCAAACTCATGTGAAAGATATGATTCCTCAATGGGGAATTTACCTTTACTTATACTAGACTGAACCTGTCAACAGAAGTGTCTATTGGCACAACATGGCCGACCTCACTAGCTCATAATAAAATTAATATTAACCAGATTAATTATCTTTTACATTAATTACCAGTCACATTAAGGTGGGACCGACCTGTACCCTTTACATTACAATTAGGGTTACAGGCAGGTCTGACTCTTGAACAATGTAGCAAGGGATCTTGTACACCCACTAGTGTTCATCCACTAGGGGCACATCCATAGGGATGTCCATATCTCTAGCTCACTGCATTACACAGAAGAACCACTTCTTCACTAGTGATCAGCCACTAAGATCACGTTCACCTGTGCTCGTCCATAGGCACGTCCACTCAACAAATCTTCTTTCCCACTGCATTACACAGGAGAGTCATCTGGAGTTTCTCATCAACTCTTCTACTCAGAGGAGGCTAATACATCATCTTTATTTCTGTTCTCATGACGATGCACCCAGCACTTTTGGATTTCACACGTTCACCTTGTGCTTAGCCACAGGCACATCCAACTCTGCAGATCTCCTTTCTTGTTGCGTTACACAGGAGAATCATCTGGAGTTCTTCTCAACTCTCTGTAAGGAGGAGGTCATCTCTATGTTCCAACTCTGTCTCAGATAGGAACCACACACCCCTCTCAGGGGCTTTCTCTCAGGTTTGTAACTTGGAGAATGTCTAACATAGCTGCAATCATCAACATCTCTCAGGTTTGTAAGTTGGAGAATGTCTCACATAGCTGCAATTATCAACAAAAATTAAGTGTACCTGCCTGGAACAAGACAACAAGAAAATATACCAACTTGCAAGTACAAAGACATGATGTTAGTGCTTCTTAATACCATAAACCTTCAAAAAATAAGTAAGCTGATATAAAATTGCAGCAATGTGATTATTTACAACAGCAATAAGTATTTTGTAACAGCCACAATAATTATGCCTTGAAATTGCCTGAAAAAGACAAGGAAATATAGCTTTGAATTGGCAGAATGATAACTACTTGTTACAAGCAAAATTGGCAATGTCTAATCAGCATTTAATGTCACTTTTGTAACAAATTTGTTGTTGTTAGATGGTCGTAGCAATCTTTTGCAACAACAGCAAGTTAGCCAATGAATTAGTCTAGTTTAAGGTTAGTAGAAGTTAGTAAATGTTTCAAGCCAGATAGTTTGAGAGTTGTTTGATCAATCAATCACTATAGTGAGTAGACTAGTGCCTTTATGGGGTAATGGAGTCTATAAGTGACGGTTTTCTCTTGGAAGAAATGACACAATGATTATACTTGCCTAAGGATAAGAGATGGATGGAAGAGGTGTTGGCTCTTCAAGGCCTCAAACATCCAAACCCTAAGGATAAACTTGCTCGAGTGTAAGCAATTTTAGGCTCTAGCCAAATCTCCCTTCCTTAGACTATTGAAAGATACTTGAAGCAACAATTGACTAGATAATGACTTCTAAAGTGCTAGTATTCAGGGCTCTAGAAGTTTACCTAGGTCAAAATCTTCTTAGCAAGGTCTACCAAATGAAGAGTAAAGAAGTAGCCAATTAAGTCCTTTACTCCTAGGGTTTGTCAAGCAAGTAATTTCATAATCTTTAACATGAATAAGCAAATTTACCATAAACCATTTAAATAAAATGAAGAATTGCAGATTTACTTACTTCAGCAAGAATAATCAAGCCATAAAACCCTAGAATGTCAAGTAACTTCACCAAGAAATGATCCAAGTTGCAAAATTTAGCCTCCAAGAAAAAGTGCGCCTAGAATTTCAGTCAATAAACCCCAAAAAGGGCGCAAATTTCAGACCACACTACTTGTGTGATGAGTGATGATGAAAAAATGAGAGTATTTTCTCTGTATTTATACAATATCAATGACCTTTAATAAAAATTAGGTCACAAAAAGGTCGACCTAGCCAAATTACATCAAAAATCCAGTTTTTACATAAATGAAAGTAATTAACCCCTGAAATCATCTCCAAGGGTAACGTCACGCCCTTCTAGGGTGACGTTGAGCCCCTAGGGTAGAACGTTAGGCCCCACATACAGAACGTTTGGCCTCCAAAGGCCCTGAATGCTGCCACACGTGCCAACTAGCACACAACTTCCCTCATAAATGCAAACCCTGACTGTGGATGACGTCTAGGGTCACAAAGGTGACGTCGTGGGCTCCCGAAGGTCAACGTCCAAGTGGAAAGACAAGATCCCCCTAGGTCTAGGTCTATCTGAGTGTCCCTGGTGCAACGCCCTTCTTTCTTCCTAGTGCAAGTCTCTGGTGTCTCTCTACCCCTAGTTGGGGTCACAACATCCATCTATGGGCTTTTATCCCCATGGAGGTCCGAGCTAATCATTCCCCCATATGTACCTGTCCACCGGGCAAAGTCCTACAGCAACAACAGGTATGCCCTCTAGGGGTTCATAATTCACAGGAATCATAGCAATGTCAATCACATCTAATAATCAAATTACCCAAACATGTGCATCAAACCCCCCTTTACCCAGACAAATGCTCAAAGACGTTATGCAGTTTAACAAGTCAGGTTTGGAGAAGGTCTTAGGATGTCCTATTGGGCTAATCCTCCTTAAGTTTGGGGTGTTTCCCAGGTGAGAACCAATGTAGGTCATGTAAGTGGGTGTGAAGTGGCGTGGGGGGAAGTGTTTGGGCATAGGGTGCAGTGATAACAGGGAGATGTAGATCTTACCTACGGGTGCCTTTGTAGAGGGCTAGTTGCACCTTATCTTGGATGTCATTGTTTCCTAGCCCATTCAACACCTTTTATTCTTAGCTTTTGGTCTTTTTCTTTCATGCTTCAAGGGAAGAGTTGGGGACACTGTCCTAGCTTGGTGACCAGAGGTGACAGCGTTACCCACAAGCATTTCACGAAGATGAGAAGGTTGCCTCGTGATGAGACCCCTTTCTCTTGGCTATGCCACCAAGATCCACTACCCTAGTTTGGTGACCAGATAGATAGTAGTGTCATACCGCTACATGCCCATGGTCCTAATAGGTTGGTTCATGATGAGACCTCCCATCCAACAACTAGTACCTTGAGTTTTGATCTATCTTATGGGTTCCTTTTTCTTACTGGGAAGATTTTTACCGCTTTCTTGGGAATCCCTGGGCGAAGCATCTCAAAGGTTTCATTTTGGATTTTAACTCTTGCCAACTACTTTTACCCTCTGGGCCTTCAACCCCTTCTTCCCACAAGGCAAGGTACAACCCTTCCTAGTGTGGCAAACCCAATGCCCGAACTAAGGTGGGGAGAAGATGAGAGGAATAACGATGGAAAGTGGTAAGTATGGAGGGAATGGACGATGACCTTTCATAGACCCACCCAGTGGAAACTCATCCTAAAGGGAGATCAACTTACTAGGGCATCATGTCACCCTCCCAGGTATGAACAAATTAAAGAGCATAATTTCCAAGAAAACGTTATGAAATGAAGGAGAATTCAATGCAACATACTTAAGTGCTTCAATAATCAGACTAACACATACCATGATACCCGGACTCATTACCTTGTGGAGCAAGACTTACTGCTACTTCAGGACCAGGCTGGTGGGATGGATGTTGTTGCTGCTGATAGATGGGCTGCACTGAAAAAAGATGGGCCCTCCGGGGCCATGCTCAAGTCATCCGGCTCTCGGCACTCCATGTCTAGGACCTGCGGGCCTCGAGACATGATCTCTTTAGTTATCCCTAGGATAGGGGATAACAGTGTCTATTGGCACAATAGGGTCGACTTGTACAACTCAAAAATATAATTAATCATTTTCATCATATTAATTATCTTTACACAGTAGGGCTGACTTGTACCCTTCACAATACAAATTAGGGTTTCACAATAGTCTTACTCTTTGACAATATAGCAAGGGGTCTCACACACATCCTCTAGTGCTCTGCCACTAGGGACAAGTCCACATGTGCTCAACCACAAGGGACCTCACTCTCAAATAGATCAACTCAACTAAATCCATAGTAGTACAAACTGGAGAGCCATCTCAAGTCAACTCAACTAAGTCCATAGGAGTACGACAGGAAACCATCTCAAGTCATCTCAACTCAGTCCAAAGGAGTACGACAGGAGACCACCACAAGTCATCTAAACTCAGTCCAGAGGAGTACGACTCACCTATCACATAGGCGTTCTCACAAATCATCTCAACTCCGTCCAAAGGAGTACGATCTAGAGGATGTCTCATGAAGCTGCAATCATCAACAGGGGTAACTAAGGAGATGATGTCCCGAGGCCCGCAGGTTGAAGACATGGAGTGTTGAGATCCAAATGAGTAGACAGAGCCCCTCCTCTCACCACACATCACCATTGATCGACAGAAGGAGCATCCACCACGCCAGCAATGGCCCGAAAGGGACAACATTTCTTGCTTCATGAGGTAACAAGTCCGGTCTCATGGTAAGTGTTGTTAATGATTGCAACTATAGGAGACATCCTCCAGCTTACAACCTGTGAGATGTGGAATATAGCAGTTATGTGAAGTCTTACTCTCAGCTTACAAACCTGAGAGAAAGCCCCTAATAAAGGGTTCGTGGTTCCAGCCTAGGACAAAGGCTAGGAATGTATATGGCCTCCTCCATGACGTGAGAGAGAAGAACTCCAGATGATTATCCGATGTAAGAGCGATCTATTGAGTTAGCGAAATCTTGAAAAGCGTTGGGCACATCATCATGAGAATAAGAACGAAGATGATGTGATGGCCTCCTCTGAACAACAGCAGAGTTGATGAGAAGACTCCAGATGATCCTCTTGTTGGTGGAAGTGGGAAAGCAAATCTGTAGAGCAGACGTGACTATGGATGAGCATAAGTGCACGTGTGAGGACCTAGCTCATCTGTGTAATGCAGTGGCTCAGGTCTATGGCATCCCTATGGATGTGGCCCCTAGTGGATGAGCACTAGTGGGTGTATCAGATCCTTTGCTATATATTGTTCAAAAATCAGACCTACTTGTAACCCTAGTTATTATGTAAAGGGTACAGGTCGGCCCTATGTTAATATGATTAATATAAAGAAGATAATTAATAATGAAAATATTAATTATAATAATAAAGTGTGTTTGACTTAGAGAGGTCGGCCCTATTGTGCCAATGAGACGCCCTTGCAAATTAGTCAAAGTCTAATATAAGTAGGAGATGATTCTCCATTGTAGAATCATATCCTCCACACATATGTTTTGGAAGTTTTAGCAAGTACCTCTCTTTGGCAAAGGTGCACACCTCTCTTGGGAGCTAGGGTTTCTAGAGCTTAAGCAGCCTCTTGTGTGCTAAGTCATTTTGGTGGTGAAAGGTCTTTCTCTTAAAGAATATAGCAAAGGATTTGGCTGGGTTTTTCTCCCTTGTTTGAGAAGGGTTTCCCAGGATATATCTTGTGTTCTTGTGCATGGTGATTCTTCTTGTGATCTTGGTTGTTGCAGCATTTATGGTTATGGCTATTTGATAAAATGGAATGAACTTCATACTTAACCTAAATGCTATGAAAAACTAACAAGTGTCACGTTAATAATTGAAGCATTTGAGGCTTTGAGAATGTTGCAAAGAGTCCTTTCTTGATTATGAAAACATTTGCCTGGAAACGTCACCTTCTAAGACCTTGACATCATGTGGAGGCTAGGGTTTTGGGGGGCTTGATGGTTTCGGAGGAAATGTGATGTGGTTTGAAGGAAGGAGATGCATGGCATCACACTCTAGCACATGAAAGATTGACACATGGCCTTTGGTTGCCCAACGATCTGCTTCTTAAGGCTCAACGTCTCACTTTTAGGCCTCATGTCACCGTCTAGGAATGACGTCACCCTTTTTAGGGTTTTACTTTATGTAATTTTTATGTTTGTAAATTGTAAAAGCAAATAAAGGGGGTCGGCCCTCTTTTATTTTTTTGTTGACAATTTTATGTGGATAAATTGGTTGACATGGCCTCGTATAAATAGAGGCCATCTCTTTTTCATTTTCTGATCTCATCACTTGAGAATTACATAACTCTTGGACTGAAATTTTCGCCCTCCTTGGGCAATTAACTATCTCTTGTCGCTTGTGCAAAATGGATGGAAAACTTGTCTATAGGTGGAATAAAGCCTAGCGACTTCTCTTGGATGCTTGTTCTTGGCAATTTGGTGGGATATCTTTGATAAGGGTTTTGCATGCTATCTCTTGAATTAGGTAAGGAATTTCTGCAATTTTGTGTGTTTCTTCTTGATTTCAAGGTTATTTTGTCAAACCCTTGGAGGAGTATAAGGGCATACACCCTCCATAAGGAATGTCATTCTATTGTTATGGAAAAGGCTTAAGGATTGCTACAAGGAGTAAAAGGGCTTACACCCTTGTAGCAAGACCTTGCTAACATTTATCTTCTCTAGGGAGTAAAAGGGCTTACACCCCTAGAAGATTGCTAAACCCTAGCACAAAGCAAGAGACTCCATTACCAAATAGATAAGACACTAATCTTTGCATTGGAGATTGAATATTGTTGCATTGATAAACGTGAATTTTTGGATATTGAATTGTTCAAGTTTGGATTTAAATTTTACATGCTTTGAGCTATCTTGTGCCCTAAGGGCATCTTGATTTGCCAAGTGATTGAGCTGTCGTAACAAGCAATAAGCTACAACCAATAGGGCTGCAGCAAACACACTTTCTCTTACTCTTTACTCACTTTTCTACCGCTGAAATTCGCTTCCAAGTTGAAATAATTAATCTAATGTTCAAGACCTTTTGTTGGGGTGGCTTACTTGCTGATTTTAGTGGTTAGAACTCGGTGTTGTAGAAAAAGTTTGCTACAGCCATAAGGCTGTTATAAAACTCTGCTGATAACATTCATTAACATCCCTCTCTTGCTATCAGAGTCTTGGTTTCAAACATTGGAAGATTGTCTACTACTTGCTAGCTTTATTTTCCAACATCATATACTTGACTTTGATGGTTTAATTTGCATTTGTCATAATTTTTTTACTGCTGATATATATTTCCTTGCTGCTGCAATATTGGAACAGCAAGATTTCTTGCTGGTTCCCATTGGTTTTGAAACTTATATAATCGTGTATTGTCTTGTTTTGGTTTGTCTAACATTGTTTTGCAGTTACACAACCTTGGCAACCACTTACCACTCTCAAAGACTCTTTCCTCAAGATTCAAACCTCACCTTGACCTTGACCTATAGGGGCGTCCTTCTAGCTCCTTGCTTTCCCTTTGCAATCCCCCTAGGGTCACCCGGGAAGCCTCCCTTGTGTTGGACTCGTCCTTCACTAAATCAAGGGGAATATCTATTGAGGTGACGGTGATCGGTATTGTAATGCCCCCCACCTCTTGATGAAGAGGGTTGGAGAGACTCAGTGGTCTAGCTTTCCCCACTAGACTATAGTCTGAGGTATATTGGGGACAAAATCAACTAGGAATTGTAATATTCTAAAGCTAAGTTGACTTTGTGGAAAAAGGGTAACTCAACGAAGAATTAGAAAGGATGAGTTAGGTTAAGAGTTAACCTTAAGGGTAAAACTAGCTCAATGGAGGAATAGATTGGAGCTATAAAGGAAAGGGCAGGGCACACTCCTTATCCATTCTAGATTATTAGCATTTTTGCATTGGAGCTCTTAAGCACAATCAGTTTTGAGGGTTTTGAGTCTAAAACCCTAGAGATCAACTCGGTGGTGAAAGATCCCACCTTCCTTGATCCAGGCTTGGTCCCGGAGGTAAAATAATCCTGCCACACCATTCTACAATGTTTGAGGTTGGTTCTACAAGCATTCACTAGGTTAGGGCATGTTGACCGCCTATTCAACTAGGGGGTCAACTCCATGTGCCATGAAGTAATGCATCATCAGATGCTAGTATGTCGAAGACAGTTTGGTTCTACTAGGTAATTTTTGCCTCCAGCACAAATTTTGTAAGCGAGATTACCGCACCCCTGCGTGGGTTAATATTGTAATAAATCTACATGGATCATGTTAGGTCAGTTGCCTTAGGGTTTCTTCATTAGGAGAGTTCCTTTCGTTGATTGTTTTTTATCCTCAGGAGGTTAATGTGGCCTAACTTGACGGGTTAATCTCCCTTGAGTTTTTCACTCCCACCCAATAAATCCTCCAAAGTGGTGAAAGGCGTTCCAATGAAGTTATTCCTAGGTAGCTAGTGTTTAGGAATGTTGTAAATGACCATGTAAGATAGCACGCGAAATTTCGCGGAATTCCGTCAAGTCTAGCTAGGTTTTTTTTAAGGTTCCGAATTAATTAATTGATTAATTAATTAATTAATTATGGGTAATTAATGTAAAACTTAGGTCCCGGGATTTGCTATAGGGGTATTTGTACTCAAAAGAAAGCTAATGAGACCCCCTACACCCATGGACCAAGTTTCAACTCAGTCAAACAAGTTTTGCTAGGTTTTTTGTCCGCTTAGGAGTTTTTCGGGAAAACGACGGTTTTAATTGCCAAACCCAAGACATGGGCAAATGTCAATTTTGTAATAATGGACCAAATCAAGTGAAGTAAGTGGCAAATAAAGATGAGAGGGACCCCACCTACCTATTCCTACCCTTTCCTACCCTTATAAACCCACTTTTAATTAAAATTATATTTTAATTATTTTCCCTCATGAACTCACGTCCCCCTCCCCATGTGAGCATGTAATAATCATTTAATTGTTGTAGTAACTCGTTTTAAGTATGTTATAGGCCCCTCCTCATGAGGTGCGCCCTTTCTCTCACTCCTACGCCCATCCCCCTTACCTCACGCCCCCCTACCTCACACATCACCCTCACTAAAACTTTCCCTCACGTCCCTTACGTCCCACTTTCACCTTGTGTCCCCACTCCCACGTGATGTTTGAAACTTTCCTTTGATAAAATTGTGGGTCCCCTCTCCCATCTATACGACCATTCCTCTACCACTCACGTCCCATTTGGGAGTGTGTCCCACACACCCCCACTCTCCACGTCCTTCTCCCCTCACGCTTTCCCTCACGTAAAGCTTGGAAGTGTTACATTTAAACTCGGAAACTCTTCTTAAGTGGGTCGTGGGACCTTCCCTCTTCCCATGCGCCTTACCAAATTCCTCACGTCTTTCCACCTTACCTCACGCTTCCTTTCCCAACTCATGCTTTCTTTTATTAAAAAGTGGAGAAAGCTCACGTGGGG
>ML786186.1:684183-737212 GCA_009831015.1 Picea engelmannii | reverse complement strand
CATCTATTTGATATGACATTATTTTGATCTAGGTTGCATGTTGAAGCTATGACCATCATACTAACCTTTAGTCAAAATTAAAGTCAAGGTGTTAGATGGATTAAAGTTGAGTTCATAGAGTTTATTCTCTAACCCAACTTTCTATCAAGATAGCATATTGTCTTAGTACAGAAGACAGGTTGAAGAAAGCACTTGTCATCTTGAGTGAAGGAGACTTGGAAGAAAAACAACACACTCATTCTTGAGGACAAGACTCCAGGTTCCAGGTTTGATGAATTAAGTTGATAAGATTCAAAGTTGCACATGACAAAGTTTATAACTACCCCATTACAAGTAAACACTATAATTGAGGTAGCAATATTTGAAAAGTATTATACTTGGTAGCATGTGAGCATATTGAGATAAATGCTTAATGTAATCATTTACCAGATACAACTAAGATCTCCTCTAGGAGAAACTTCTTGTGTTGATTCCAGTTTACCTTGGATAAATGTTTAATCACAACACTAGAAGAGTGTTGATCTCATTTCATATTGTATTTCTTACTTTTGATCCTTGTTCAGACAGATCACAAGGGAAATCTCTAAAGGAGCTACTGTGACAATTGTTCGTGCTATTGTTTTATTTACTATTAACCAAAGAGTATTATTCTTGCTTGTTGTTTTGCTGACCTTGCTTCAGGTCACAGGTGATAACTCCGAGGAAGCTATAGTGAAGGTTGCAGAAGGCAACATATTAGATGAGACATGAAGCAGACTATGTACATAACCATACACTTTCATGTACCAAAGAAGATGAAGTAGAAGCTATCTTTTGAAATCCAGAGTATCTCATATGGAAATTGATTGTAAGGACTAGAAGGCTCCAAAGATGACCGAACATTAGAACAAGAACTCATAGTAGACTTGTTCAATGAATAATGAAGCCACCTTGACGGGGAGCAGAACTCGTTTGAAATCTGACTCAACTTTTCATATTTAGACTTGGTATTCAACACCAAGTATACCCTGTAAGAGATGATGAAGTCCTTGTAGACTCAGAAGAAATCGAGAGTAAGCCTGATCTCAAAAAGGATTAGATGAAAAGGCAACTTCCAGGATTGGGAGATAGATGCCATGAGAAGACTAGATCGTAGCTTCAGAAACTTCTTTGAGATATGAAATCTCCTGGGAAGATTCCCTTGTTTCAGTGACAGAGAAGGAAGCCAGAGAGAAAGACTAGGATATGGATTCTTCCATGAGACTAGAAGAGAAGTCAGTATTGACTTCCAAGATTGATCCAAATAGATCAAGCATGTTGTAGATGTACAAAGCCTGATGTGTGTCCAGAGGATTCTCCTAGCAAGAGGGAGAAGACTATGACGAGACACTTACTCCAGTAATTGAAGAAATGGTTCTAGTATTCATGAAGACAACTAGAACAACCATGATTCATATATAGTATGAGATGCAAGGGGAGCAATCCCCATATTTAAAATTGAGTGTAGTTGGTGCATTACATTAGTTGGGTCATGGAGACATGACTACGATAAAAGATAGAGTTACCTCCATGAAAGAAGAAGAGCTACCTTCAGTATTAGTTATTGAGCCACTCTCAATTTCAGATGAAGTTGTTGTCGTGATAGAATAAGAGGAGTTACTCACAGATTTCAACAACCATAGTGAGGATGAAGCAGTCATTCTCAGCCTCAGAGCAGCTGCAGGTGCAGAGTCCTAGTTCCAGAAGGAACAATTGCAGAAAGAGGATAGGACATACTCTCAGGCAATGAGATAGTGCTTTGCAGAGAGCACATAGAACTAGCACATGATTGTGTAGATTGAGTTTTAGCCGAGCAAGTGTACCAGATTGGTACAATGTAATGATAAAATTTGATTTGAAGATTGAAGATAGAAAGACTCATGTTTTTCGGTTGAAGGAATCTTTGTACGTGTTGAAGCAAGCTCCTAGAGCTTGGTATGGAAGAATTGACAGTTTCCTGACGAGCTTGGGCTTTACCAAGAGTAAAGTTGATTCTAACCTTTATCTCAAGGTTATGAATGATGAGCCAGTGATGTTACTATTATATGTAGATGATTTATTCTTGACAAGATGAAGAAAAGCTCATCACAGATTGCAAAAGAAGCTCGCTATAGAGTTTGATGAAAGACCTAATGCTTTATCTCTTAAGTTTTGAAATTTGGCAGAGCCCAGAGAAGATCTTCCTTAACCAAGGGAAGTATGCAATTGAAATACTTAAGAGATTTGATATGTTGGAGTGCAAATCCATGAATACACCCATGGAAACAAAGTTGAAGCTCCTGGTGGACACTTTGTCATAATTGATTGATGCTACGCTGTACAGATAGATCATTGGATCGCTAATGTATCTGACGAATACCAGACCAAATATATGTTTTGTTGTGAACACCTTTGAGACAGTATCTGGTAGAACCCAGACGTTGTTCACCTTGATGATGCAAAACATGTGATGATGTACCTTAAGGGTACATTAGATTGTGGTCTCAGTTATCATGGAGATCATGACTTCAGACTGAGTGGTTATACCGATTTAGATTGGGCTGGAAGTGTCTCTGACAGAAATAACACTTCAGGATGTTGTTTCAGTCTGGGGTCAGCCATGATCTCATGGCAGAGTAGGAAGCAATCAAGCATTTCTCTCAGCACGAAAAAAGCATAATACATTGTTGTATGTTCCGCCAGTTGTGAAGCCATCTGGCTTCAGAAGTTGTTGACAGATCTATTCGATCTGGAGATGGAAGCAACCGTGATCCTATGTGATAACCAGAGTTGCATAAAGATGACATAGAACCCTGTGTTCCATGACAAGTCAAAACACAGAGATTCGATATCATTACATTCGTGATATGGTGCAGAGAGGAGCCATAAAGCTCCAGTATGTTAGCACAGATGAACATGTTGCAGATGTGTTGACCAAGCCTCTATCTCGTGTAAAGTTTGAGAACTTTTGAGATAAGCTTGGTGTAGTCTGAAAGGACCTCCCTCGAAAGGGGGAGTAGTGTTGATGCCAGCTTCGTGTTGAATATTTCCAGCTTCGTGTTGATGTTGTGATGCCAGCCTAGTGCTAAAGATTTCCAAATTTGTGTTGATGTTGTTGATGCCAGCCTCGTGTTGAAGATTTCCAGCTTCATGTTGATGTTGTTGATGCCAGCCTCGTGTTGAAGATTTCCATCTTCGTGCTGATGTTGTTGATGCCAACCTTGTGCTGAAGATTTCCAGCTTTGTGTTGATGTTGTTGAGATGCCAGCCTCGTGCTGAAGATTTCCAGCTTTGTGTTGATGTTGTTGAGATGCCAGCTTCGTGCTGAAGATTTCCAGCCTAGTGCTGATGTTGACGATGCTCCAACCTTCGTGTTGTGATGCTGCTATTGTTGATGACACTCCAACCTTCATGCTGTGATTCCTCGTGTTGTTATTGATGATGATGATGTATTAGTGTTATACTAATCCATGTTGATGTAGATGATGATGATGCCACTTCAGTTTCTTGTTGAAGAAGATGATGATGATGCCACTTCAACTTCTTGCCGAAGATGATGTTATTTCATCTTTAATGCTGAAGATGATGATGTTACTTTAGCCTCATGCTAAAGATGTTGATGATATTACTTTAGCCTCATGCTAAAGATGTTGATGATGATGTTACTTTAGCCTCACGCTAAAGATGATGATGGTGTTACTTTAGCCTCATGCTGATGAGGATGATGATGCTACTCCAGCTCCATGCTGTGATCGATGATGATGAGAAAAACTTCCGATGATTTATAGATATGCCAGCCAGTGTTCCAGATGTTGTCGATGTTGTTACCCTCTCTCTCTCCTGATGATGTTGTAGAATACCCTTCTTGTTAAGGGGGAGTGTTGAAATATTGTAACTGCAAAGAGTGTTCTATTTATTTATCGAGTCATTATTAATTAGATCAATCCCCTTTTGTGGATTGATCATGTTGGGCATTGTAATTGACCAAATCCCCTTTTGTGGATTGGTCAAACTCTAAATATAATATGCAAATTGAGAAGTCGGCCCCTAGGCTAATTAAAGTGGTTTTAACCACTAATAAGACAAGTCAACCTTGCCCAGTGAAGAGACACCTTTCCAACACTTGCCAATTTGTATAAATAAAGGAAGCCATCGTCTCATTTTATCACTCACTCATTCGCTCACTCAGTGTGCAAGTTTGGTAGCTATAGTTGGGAGAAGAAGGAAGAGAGGCGCATTGCTCAGTGGAGGATATTCTCTAGTGTTTGGTTTATTATCTTGGCATTGTATTGGCTATCTATATTAAGGAAGTTTTTGCTGGGTTTTCTCCCCCATGAGGGTTTCCCAAGATAAATGTTGTGTATCTTGTGATTGTGTTTCTCTCAATGATCCTACCTATGCTATTCTTATCTAGAAAAACCTAATAATAGCTCCAAACTTAACATATATTTCATCAATTTGTTTCATAATGGTCCTCTCTTAAGTTTCACTATCAACAAAGCATGGATATGAAATGAAGTTACATTTAGAATCATTAGTTCTTGATCAACATATTTTCATAAGACAAGTTTTGCACTTGATCAAGTATTGATGATTTGTTTTGAATTGTAACAGTGTAAATGACAAGCGATTTATAAGTCACGACCTAGCCAACACACCAAATTTAGTGTATGAGACACTAAATAGAGGTCCACCCATCCTAGCCCATTGGCTTTACTCTATGACATAACTTGGTTGTCAAACTGGTCTTGCCACCCCCTACACCCTTGAGGGTTCTCTAGGGTTGTAAGGAGAGTATTCAAGAATCAAGGATTCCTTTATGTTATGTTATCGACTTGTAGTGATACCTTGCAACACAATTATATACATAAATATAAAATATGTTATATACAATGCCACCTACTCATACTCTAGGGAAGCAATTGATCAATGCTCGAGTAAGAGGATATAGTATGACTATTAGTGAACCTCCCAGGTGGTCAAAATTCACATGGATAATGTCATTTGACATTCATTGTCATTCTTCATGTAGCCACCTGGTCAATGTCTACGAGGAAAATTGTGAATCATTTTATCCTTGTAACTCGAGGAAGAGAATTGAGGATGGTTATCAATCAACCTCCCATGTAGCAAAAACTCACATGGTCAATGTTGCTCAATGTTCATTGCCATTCTTTATGCAACCATGACTCATATTCCTAAATCACTCTTTTTTGTTTCAACCAACTTGTCATATCTATTATCACTTGTATAATACAATAAACCTATCGATATCATGGGTAGGCCCCTCTAATAGTGAATGGTAATATTTTCAAGTTTGTTCTAAGTAAGCTCTCTTCAATAGTCATGAAATGCTATCATAGGTTATAGCAAACTCTCTCGAACGGTATTTGAGGGCCATCTGACTAGTCCACCAATGTATATTATAAATAATAAGTAATATATATAGAGCTAGTGTTGATTTTCATTGAGGTGACTATTGCTTTGTCAATTGTGGTCCAGTTCATGCCATTGTTGGAGCATGCATTGGTCTTGAATAGTTGATCTAAAATAGGTGATATAAGGGATTTCTAGTGGATGGTACAAGGATATATTGAGATAGGTAGAGTTGCTTACCATTGCCATTCCAAGTTTAGCTATGCTATTAACAATAGCTAGAACTTATGAATTTTAAATTTGTTTCCTAGCTCTCCCTAGGAACTATTTTCTAACAAAGGGAAATTTTGTAGGCCTTTTCATCTACAAGAAAATCTCCTTGATATTGTGTAGAAGAGACTTGATCATATAAGTGGAACCCATATTTGTAAAAATTCTAAATGAGCTTTTATTTGGTAACCCGTCTCACTCAAATGTTACTAGTGTATAAGTAACCCATCAAGCATTATTAGAAGTCTTTTGACATGCCATTTGAAAAAATGTTCAAATCGTTTCTTCATTGTCTCTACCGAGGGAATTTATGGACATATTTGAGGCTTTCTAAGTAATCTTCAAAACTTTCATCCTCTTATTGGTTTAACTTTAGGATCTCTTCTTGTAACATACCTAATACCCTTTGCACTCAGTTTAGGATATGGGGTACTCTTGAAGTCAACAATTTTCACTCCAAATTTGTTTCTCTAATACCATATCTCTTAATTTCCTACCTTGATACCTTTCCCCACTTAATGAATTAACATATGCAAGCACTATAATGTAGGTTTATACAATATAATTAAATTGTTCAGTCACCATGACCCCATAAATTTAAAATGCAAGCTTAAACTTGCAATTAGAACTGAACAAACTAGAAACTAATATAATTCATGACATAAACAACATTAATTCAACATAATCACAAGTCATGAACACTTACCTTTGTGAATTATCCACCAACTGGTTGTAGAAGAAAGTTCCACCTAACCATAAGCTCTCTGTTGCACCAATTCTCTTTGCAACAAACGTCACACCACCTCGAGACGAGGTTATGAATCCATAAGGGAAAATTTCTCTATGGCTGGCTCTAACTCTCTTCACATAGCCCAATTCCCAAGTGCATAGTGAATTTTCAACCTACAATAGTCCCAATCCATAATCCTCTTTCCTTGTCAGTTTGCACAACCCAAAGAATGGGATACCCTTCTCTGCTAAGTAGTTTGTCGGGCTCTCCCACTTCCCTCTATGGCTTGAACGTAGGTTGGTTGGGAAATCTCATTGCTAAGATTCAAGGGATAATCAATTGTAGTTTAAGTCCTCAATGGCATCAATTACCATTACATATAGTCTTCATTTCCTTCATAATTCTTAGTTGTAACTCGTCATAATTTGTATAGTAGGTCAATGTTTTTTATGCTCAGAGAGATTCTCCCAACATAATGGTAATCCGATCTCTCCCAATTTCTCCAACCAAATGACATTTCAAACTCTCCCAACAATTGATAATTCAAATTCACCCATTGAATAGTAATTCAAATAGAATGGTGATTCAAACTGGAAAACCACTAGTGTATAAGTAACCCATCAAGCATTATTAGAAGTCTTCCCACATGCCATTTAAAAAATGTTCAAGTTGTTTCTTCATTGTCTCTACAAAGGGAATTTATGGACATATTTGAGGCTTTCTAAGTAATCTTCAAAACTTTGGTCTATAGATCACGGGAAAACCACTAGTTTATAATTAACCCATCAAGCATTATTAGAAGTCTTCCCTCATGCCATTTAAAAATATGTTCAAGTCGTTTCTTCATATTTGGTCTACAGAGCACGCGGAAACCACTAAGTAACCCCATCAAGCATTATTAGAAGTCTTCCCACATGCCATTTAAAAAAATGTTCAAGTTGTTTCTTCATTGTCTCTACTGAGGGAATTTATGGACATATTTGAGGCTTTTTAAGTAATCTTCAAAACTTCCATCCTCTTGTTGGTTTAGCTTTATGAGCTCTTCCTATAACATACCCAATACCATTTGCACTCTATTTAGGATATGGGGTACTCTTGAAGTGAACGATGTTCACTCCAAATTTGTTTCTCTAATACCATATCTTTTAATTTTCTACCCTGCTACCTTTCGTCACTTAATGAATTAACATATGCAGACACTATAATTAAATTGTGTCACCATAACCCCATAAATTTAAAATGCAAACTTAAACTTGCAATTAGAACTGAACAAACTAGAAACTAATATAATTCATGACATAAACAACATTAATTCAACATAATTACAAGTCATGAACACTTACCTTTGCGAATTATCCACCAACTAGTTGTAGAAGAAAGTTTGACCTAACCATAGGCTCTCCATTGCACCAATTCTCTTTGCAACAAAGGTCGCACCACCTCGAGTTGAGGCTATGAATCCACAAGGGTGAATTTATCTATGATTGGCTCTAATTCTCTTCACATAGCCCAATTCCCAGGTGCATAATGAATTTTCAACCTAATATAGTCCCAATCCATAATCCTCTTTCCTCATCAGTTTGCACAACCCAAAGAATGGGATCCCCTTCTCTGCTAAGTAGTTTGTCGAGCTATTCCACTTCCCTCTATGGCTTGAACGTAGGTTGGTTGGGAAATCTCATTGCTAGTATTCAATGGATAATCAATTGTAGTTTAAGTCCTTGATGACATCAATTGCCATTACATATAGTCTTCATTTCCTTCATAATTCTCAGTTGTAACTCTATGTAATTTGTATAGCAGTTTAATGGTTTTTATGCTCAGAGAGATTCTTTCAAAATTTCCCAACAGAATGGTAATCCGATATCTCCCAATTTCTCCAACCAAATGGCAATTCAAACTCTCCCAACAATTGATAATTCAATTTTGCCCATTGAATGATAATTCAAATAGAATGGTGATTCAAACTGGAATGGTAGTTCAAATAGAATTGTCTCTTGAACCACATGGTAATTCACACATCCCCCAATCATTCGAACTCTCTCCCTGCATAGCCAAACAAGATAGGGTAAAACTGCATGGTGTAAAGGGGCCACGTATCTCGAAGCCCATGTACCTCCATGCAATTAATCCCCATATTAGGATAAAACAATACATGGATTAAAGATCACTAATCAAACAAGGTTAATAACTTACGATAAGATTAAATAATATTATATTTTTTTAGCCCCCCTTGAGCCCCCAAGCCCCCCTCGTTATCCCCCTTTTGTGGAGTTATAGCCCCCAATTTTTGTTCTTCTTATGCAGTTTGTGTTGTATTTTATTAACCTTCATTACACAATTACAAGTCACAATTGTTTGACTTAGAGCCATTCATCATGTACACATACATTATTGGTCTAGAGATCAAAATTGGGGTATTAAATTCTCCTCCCCTTACATTTTGCATTGTCCTCGGTGTACATCATCACTATATATAGTAACAACATTTTTTACATCCAAAAAATTCTCTCGCATAGTGTCATTTAGTTTCCATGTTGCTTCTTCAAGGTTGTAGTGGGTTTGTTGGACCTTCTCCTAGCCTATGGCTATATTCCTAAGCATAGTAACCTTCTTATCCAAGATACACATTCACTGTACTTGGATGTCTACTTCCAATTCCACATGGATCATAGCCCAATCAACATGGTTAGGGTCATGCACATACTTTTCAACAATGACACATGAAACACATTATGAACTTTTGTGGTAACAAGTAATGCGAGTATATGTGCAACATGCCCTATCCTATCCAAGATCTCAAATGGACCTTAATATTTGGTTGCTAGCTTAGTGAAACTTCCCAACTTCAAGGAAGTTTTATTTGGTTTCACTTTCAAAAACATCCGCTCTCCAATTTTAAATTTCTTTGGTATTCTACGTTTATCAACATAACTCTTTTGCATGTCCTGTGCTACCTTTAAATTCTGCTTGACCTTGATCATTTACTCATCCATTTATCTTAGCAACTTTGGACCTAGTACTACTCTATTTGTTCTATTGTCCTTGTTGGACACATAATCCTTGGGATTGCATTATTGTAATATTAATGTGAATATAAAGAGTCGTAGGTGATAGGAAGAGTCACCCATTAGGGAAGACCAACAATCATTTTGATTGTATTTATGCACCACTCATGTTAATGCAAATCACATAGTGGAGTTATGAGTTCTACCAATACCTAGACTGACAGTGGTATCAGAGTTGGGATAACTCCATGATTTGATTTCCTGGTGTTTCCTTTCCTCTTGCAAACAAAAAAAATTGTTCCAGACTGCTTGCCAATCCTTTTGCATTCTCTGGTAAGTTTTCCTACGTTGTTCCAGCGTATGTGCGTCGTGTCATATTTGCGTGCCTCTCTCCATGGATAGCATGCTCTCCACCTCATGCAAACCCTAACACGTGAAAATCCTACGCGAGATCCAATCTTCTTTCCTCGTCGATTGCCCTCATGCAAACCCTCATTCGAAACCCTAACTCACACGTTGAGTGCTCCTCACACCCTCGACCATCACCCACTCTCACACTTATTTCTCATTTTCCCATTTCTTGGCATGGAATTGTGGGAATAACTTGATTATCTCCTGGTTTCAATAATGGGTATGAGTAGCTGTCTACTACAAGTAGACCACGATTCATTTTTTCTCTTGGCATCGTGTAGTTCAACATCTTTTTGAGGGTATCATCAGTGTAATAGAAGGTAGGATCAACCATAATCGAAGTCTTAAGCTCACGATAGTTTGGGGAGAGTGCGAAAACAAGTATGATATTTCCTTCCAATCTTGAATTATTTAATCTAGTTTAACCAATTGTTTGAGTAAGCCGCCAAACTTCATGTTCTAGTGACTTCCTCTAGATATTGTCTCGATAGCACATCGTTTTAGCTCTTCTACGTGCAACCTTGACATTCTTACAAACTGAGCAAACACTGCTTCTACCCACCAGCTATGGCATATTCTGCACTTCAAACGAAGGGAAAATTGCAAAGAGATGAAACTACATATGTCTTGAGTTCATTAGGTTTATGAACTTCAACTCTGCAAGAGGAAGACAAATCTCCTTAACGACATAGTCCTTAAGAATTTTCACCAGGAATGAATCATATTTCCGTATTCCTGCAGCTGGAGTGTGAAGATGCATTCTCTCATCTCCATTCTCAGCGTGGGGCTGACTAGTAAAGAGATCCACAAAGAATGGTACAGAAAGATCAAAAGTGTTGGAGAAATTTCTATTTTCGGCACACTAGTTCAGTGGGAGTTAACTGACTAGTTCTATTTTAGATCATCATTATTATGCTATTATGCATGCATGCATTCTGCTATTATGTAATGTTCTTTCCTATATATGACTGTATTCCACTCATTCATTGTATCGTATTGATCATCATCTATGTGTCAATCATCAGCTCATTGGAGTAGTGTAAATGTATTTTCTCATTCTTCCATATTGAATCTCTCTTCCTTTCTTGATAAGCTTTGTTTGTACTTTTTTTAGCTTGATCTCTTGTGTAGGTTTCAATAAAACATTGACATGGTATCAGAGCTACGCTGCTTGGAGCAAGTCATACAAGCTAAAAAAAAAGGAAAATTGAAGTTTCGACGAGCAAAATCCGTGGTCGTACCTTTCGACTGTGATTTCTTCCAAAATATTAACTTTTTGAGGAAACGACTTGCGTGATAAGTAAACATACCCATTCTGCAAGTGGGTTTTCAACCGTTTGGCAAGATTCCTCGTCGTTTGCTCAGAAAGTAAGCCAGAAGATCACCTCCTGAAGTTGATACGAATCCGTGGGCATACCTTTCAGTAGTGATTTCTCCCAAAATATTAACTTTTTGAGGAAACGGATCGTGAGAGAAGTAAATCAACCCATTCTGTGAGTGAGTTTTCTACCGTTTGGTGAGATTCCTCACCGTTTTCTCCGAAAGTAAGTCGGAAGATCGTCTCTTGAAATTGATATAAATTTTCATTTAAAATTCCCTTTTTGCAGTGATTTCTTAGTTTTTCACTTGTAGATTGAGAGTAAATTTTTAGGGATTCTTGTAAACAGTGGGAGAGATGTATATGACACCTATTATATAATCAAACTTGGTGGTAATCCTCACACCATACAATTATTTTGATTGGAAGCCCAAGGAAAAATTCCAACTCGGAAGGAAATCACTGTACAGCTTGACGATGGGGACATAAACATAACCTACATCAACAATTGAGAAGATGAGATGGACGGACCGAAAGGATGAAACCGCATGACTTCTTCTTGAATTGATTTCAATTGATCTATGGTTTCATGTTGCTGCATGCAAGACTCCAAACGAGATCTGGACCACCTTGGAAAGTCTGTTTGGAAAGCAGGATTAGATGACAGGTCATATGCTTGAGGCAGAGTTGAATACTTTGGATCCTAAAAGTTTTGATAATATACAAGATTTCTTTATTAAGTTTAAATATTTGGTATTGAGCTTAGAAATTTGTGGTATTGATAAGTCTAAACAAGTGGACCAACTTATTCTAACAATCTTGGCCAAGCTAGGACCATAATATGTTGTTGATGTTTCCACTTTCCATTCAGGAAGGTATCTCATGGGAACAAATTGGAATATGTCTATCATGTATCAATTCATTGATTCTCTCACAGATGAGCAGACAAAACTCATTCAGATGGGCCTAATCAAGGATCCCAAAGCACATGCACTCACCATGCATGATGGAAAAGGATCATCTGAACAGAACGAGAAGGAGAAACATAACGAGGAGGGATATTCCAAACCCTTTAACGATTCTTCAGGCTCCAAAGACTCTTCAAATTCCAAGAAGGGAAAGCAGTGGACTTACTGCAATAAACCGAATCATGAAGAATCCACATGCATGAACAAACAAATCGATCTTATGGCAAATGAACTTCAGTAGAACAACCTTCGAAACGTCATTATAGAAGGAGTCAAGAAGCAAAGGGAAGAAGATCCTGCTCCTAAGAAAGGTAATCATCATGCTCTTGTTGCAATTAATTCCTCATCTGATTCATGGATTATAGATTTTGGTGCATCCCATCATATGGCAACGAAAGATGAAGTTTTCTCTTCTTTGAGTCCATGCTCAAGACCCCCTATTCTCATGGGGGTGATACTCCATTAGCAGTGGCAGGAGAGGGGAGAGTGGAATTACATAATGATAGTTTTGAGAATGTTTTACATGTTCCAAAGCTTTCTATGAATTTGCTCCCAGTTTATCAAATCACTTAGAAAGGTAAAAAAGTTGAATTTACATCAGATTCAGTTTCTGTACTTGACATGCATGACAATTCCATTCATTGCAATTGGTGAGGTGGATCACAAGTCAAGGTTGTATAAATTCACTAAGTTTTATGACGATGACTCATCTTTTCTACTTACACATAAGAAGAGTACTTTGCATGCACCTCTAGTGCAACATGCAGATACTCTTATGCTTCCATTAGTTTCAAACATCAAAGATGATTCCATACACTCAGATTTTGTACATGGAACTAAGAAGGTAGTACAGCTAGATAAGAAGCCAACGCTGAAGCTTCAGCAGATGCTCAAGAAGGCACAGTTCACACTTCAGGCAACAAGTATCCTTGCAGGGAATCCATTGGATTCGAGGAGGACTCGATCTCAGCATGATGATCCTTGTCATGTACTTTCAGCTTTAGAACCTACGATGCCCATGCATTTCTATATGGTTCAATCTACAGATCTGCAGACCTACAATCTATTATGGAAATAAACCATGCAAAAGGAGTATGACTCACTCCTAAAGAATCAGACTTGGCATCTGGTTCCACTTCCATCATAAAATAATATTTTAAGGTGCATATGGGTCCATAGGATCAAGAGGTACAAGGCCCAACCGGTTTCCAAAGGACTTCATCAGATCCATAAGATTTCTACATCTTCACAAAGACTTTCAGTGATCAGAAGTTTCAGACTTTGCAGGATCGTCTTGCAGTGAAGAACATAGTTGCATAACAGCTGCCATTTTCTTCTTTTGATGCATTGTCTTTTGAGGGGGGGTTTTGTTCCCACGTGGTTTTCTCTCTTTCCTCATTTTTATTCAGTTTTCATTAGTTGCATTGTACATGAATACCTAATATGGTCTAGTAGTCATGACTCATTTTTACTCCATAGTGATGTTCAGAGGGGTTGTTGGAGAAATTTCTATTTTCGATACACTAGTTCAGTGGGAGTTAACTAACTAGTTCTATTTTAGACTTTCTATTTTAGATCATCACTATTATGTTATTATGCATGCATGCATTCTGCTATTATGGAATGTTCTTTCCTATATATGAGTGTATTCCATTCATTCATTGTATCATATTGATCATCATCTATGTATCAATCATCAACTCATTGGAGTAGTGTGAATATATTTTCTCATTCTTCCATATTGAATCTCTCTTCCTTTCTTGATAAACTTTGTTTGTACTTGCTTTAGCTAGATTTCAAGTGCAGGTTTCAATGAAACATTGACACTTTTGCACTTCAAACGAAGGGAAAATTGCAAAGAGATGAAACTACATATGTCTTGAGTTCATTAGGTTTATGAACTTCAGCTCTGCAAGAGGAAGACAAAGCTCCTTAACGACATAGTCCTTAAGAATTTTCATCAAGAAGGAATCATATTTCCATATTCCTAGAGCTGGAGTGTGAAGATGCATTCTCTCATCTCCATTGTTAGCATGGTGCTGACTAGTAAGGAGAACTACATAAAATGGTACAGAAAGATCAAAAGCACATTGATATTCAACGATCCGTGGAAAGGAATTTGTGAAGCAACAACAATCACTTAAGAACAAGCAAAATCATGCTTTGAATCTACTGCCTCAGAAGCAAAGTCGAAGAGTAGCAGACCAACCATTCTTATATCAAACAAAGAACGTTCCATATGGGAGGACAAAGACCATAAAGCATATGCTTCAATCTCTGCGACAGTAAGTGAAGAGGTGAATCGTCATATTGCTTCTATTAATGACTTCTATAGCGCTTTCAAGAGATTGAATGACTTTTATGACATACACTCTGAATTGTAACTCATACAACTAATGGTGAAGCTCTTCAACCTAGAGTTGAAGAATGATGACTCTATGGCTTTAGCTTCATAAATCAAATCCATAATGCGTGTAATTGAGGCCACTGGAGTGAAGATAGATCTCCCTCTCACACCCTTCATTAAGGCCCTCTATCCTACATATTCTCACAACCTTGAATCGTTGCACGTAGTTAAATGAAATCCATCACATTTGACAAGTTGATGGAGAACGTTGCAGAACGTGAGAAAGCCTTTGGAAAGAAGTGAACTCATTCAACATGGGAGATCATGTGCGTTTCTCAGAAAGAGAAGAGTAAACCACATGGTTCTTCTAGAGGAGAAAGCAATAGAAGAGGACATGTAAGAAACACTTTTAGAGGTAGGGGGGTAGACAGAACCAAGGTGATAGATCCAATCTTCACTGTACCCATTGCAAAAAGAATGAGCCACATGAAGAAAATGACTGTAGAGTTCCATGGGAGAAAATCAAAGAAGATAGACAAAATAAGAAAAATGTAAAACTTCAGAACCAACAAAAGGTAATCCACATGAATATGCTCATTACATTATTGCCCATTTCTATATAGGAGTAACTGAAGATTTATTTAACACTTCGTATACTCCTTGGCGAGAGCATGGCTTCTTGACACAAGTGCAACCTCCCACACAACATTTCTAAGAGACTTCTTCGAAGACTTTAATGACAATGTAGATGGCATAGTGTATTTTGCAGATAAGTCGAGTCTCGAACCTTCTGGAATGGGCACCATTAGACTTAAGTTGCCTGGATTCTTGAATTTTCTTCTGCATAATGTGCTATATCTTCCTGATATGCAAAGGAACTTGTTGTCCCTTGTGCACATCTGACAACAAGGCCACTATGTTCATATGTTCGATGGAAAAGTTGAAATATGGAAGGATTTTGACAACATGGTTGCGGTGATCGGAATGGAAGATGGATGACTGTTGATGATGAAATGGACAACTGCTCATACACAAAATGTTGCATACCTCTCTCATCACGGTGAAGGTATAATGTCATATAGTCTTTTGTGGCATGCTAGATTTGGCCATATTAATTATGACAATTTTTGTTTGTTGAGAAATAATGGTGTTTCTGGTGTGCCTTCTATTCCTAATAAATTGAAGCAATGTGATGATTGTATCCTTGGGAAGCATAACAAACAACCATTTCATGATTCTACTTCCAGATCATGTAGAAAACTTGAATTGATTCATTATGATTTGTGCGGCACTATGCTTGTTCCTTTTGCAAATGGAAATAAATATATCATGTCTTTTATTGATGATTACACTAGGATGTGTTGGATATACTTGCTGAAAGATAAATCACAAGATTTTGAAACATTTAAAAATTTTCATGTATAGGTTGAAGATGAAGCTTAGTCTTGTATTGGCTCTCTCCGCATTGATAATGGAAAATAATATACATCTAATGAATTAGAAAAATACCTTTGTCAACATGGGATCAAGCATCAAACCACAATTCCATACAATCCTCAACATAATGGTGTAGCTGAAAGAATGAATAGGACACTCCTAAATATGGTTCGTTCTATGATGTTTTTCAATAATGTAAAATTGATGCTTTGGGTTGATGCAATTCTATGTGCATTTTATGTGAAAAACAGGTTTCCATCTCAAGTTATTAAAAAAAGACTCGTTATGAAATGTGGTATGGCTGCATTCCTTCGGTGAGCCATATGAGGGTCTTTGGTTCCACATGATATGCCTTGATTCCTAAGGAGCAAAGATGCAAGCTTGATGCAAGGAGTCAGAAGTGCATCTTCTTAGGGTACTCAAATACCACCAAGGGGCATTGTCTTTACAATGAGACAAACAAGAAATTCATCATTTCCGGAGATGTAATATTTCTTGAATCCTCCAAGAAAGACGAAATTGTTGAGACAACTTGATCATCTTGACATATTCATTTGTGTAAAGACATATCATGAATTTGATGATGATATTCCACATCTTGAAAGGGGGGGTCCCTATCTTGTGTCAATATATGGAATCTCCTTTTGAAGCGTCATCTTCCCCACATGAAGAAGTTCCTACCACTTTATTAGAACCCGAAGTTCATTTGGATGATGTGATCAAGAGGATTGAAAAGTTGAGGCTTGATGAAAACTCAACACCATTTCAATCAGCTGAGCAACCTGAACCATCTCATAAACGTCCACCAAAATGGTTTACAAAAACACTTGAAAGTGTTCATCCTGATGAGGTCTGAAAGACAGGAACCAAAATTTCCTCAAGACAAGATGGAGGTAATGATGATAATTCAAACTTAGGTGATGTCGATGACATTGATGTTTCATATGATTGTGAGTTGAGCTTATCTACTAACCTTGAACCAACTTCCTTTAAAAAAGCCACTTCTCATGATGAATGGAAAGAATCCATGTAGAAGGAATATGATTCTCTCATCAAGAATGAGACATGGAAGTCGGTGGATCCTCCATTCAGAACCAGACCAATCAGCTGGAAGTGGGTATTCTAGAACAAGTACAGATCATATGGATCACTTGACAAACACAAAGCAAGGGTCGTGGACAAATTATTTGCACAGAAAGAAGGTGTTGATTATGAGGAGATTTTTTCCCCCACAACAAAATGGGCTACCATCTGTACTCTATTTTCTATAGAAACGCATTATGGATGGAAAATTCATCAAGTGGATGTGAGGATTTCTTTCTTGAATGGAGACTTGAAAGAGAACATTTTCATGTCTCAACCATAAGGATTTGTTGTGAAGGGATAATAATAAAATCTATGCAAGCTCATCAAATCCTTATATGACATGAAACAAGTATTGCAAGCATGCTATGAAAAGTTGACTGAGCATCTTTTGAAATTTAATTTCAATCTTGATGATGCAACTTTGTTTGTCAAGAAAGTTGGAAAAAATGTTGTATATCTTGTAGGATATGTAGATGATCCGTTGATAACAGGGAACAATGAAAACTACATTGCATCCATAAACAAAGAGTTGAAGAAAGGCTTCAAGATGACAAATTTGGGACATCTTCACTACTATTTGGGCATTGAGGTTATTCAAAATCAAAGGTACATATTAATCTCCCAAAAGAAGTATATTGGAGAATTGTTGAACAAATTTGGCATGGCCGAGTGCAATCCCATTTTTACTTTAATGGAATTGAATTTGAATCTCACATCAAAAGAAGGGAATGAATTTGAGGATGCAACCAAGTATAGACAGCTTGTGAGAAGTCTTATCTATCTTACTACCACCATACCAAACATTTCATTTGTTGTTGGGATTCTTTCCAGGTTCAAGCAAAATCCTTGTGAAGGACATTGGTCTGCTGCAAAGAGAATTTTAAAATACTTGAAGGGGACTCAAGATTTTGGACTTGGGTACTCTAAGGTGGATGACTTCAACATGATCATATATTCTGATTCAGACTTTGTTGGGGATAAAAAAAAAGGAGTGTCAACTTCATGGTATCTCATAAGTCTTGGATCAACATTTGTCTCACGGAGATCAAAGAAATATTCAGTTCTAGTAGATTCCACAATAGAGACAGAATATGTGGCAACTATTGTAACATAAATAAATATATAATAATAATAATAATAATAATAAATAACAAATAAAAATAACTAATAATTAACAATGAAGAGTTATGACATCCTAATGAAAGGACTCATCTCTTCATGAAAGGGCACCCTATGTGGGTATATAAGGTCCTTATTTCTCATTGTAATATCATCTTATCTCATATTCATTATTCATATTATTATTAGCTTATATGAATTTCTGTGTACTATCCTATTTATATTGGATATTCTTTGTGTGAACGAACTTTGTTCGTCCCATTTGTATCAGAGTGACATCTGATCTTGACCTTTGGCCATCTGACCTTTGGTTAAAATTACGTTGCCTTTGGCAACATATATATTGGTTGTTTACTGCAACTACAACACTTTTTAAGAGTTTCTCTGAAAATCTGGTCCTTGGCCATTTGAAGTCTAAAATTTCCACTGTAAAATACAATATTGAAGAAAAATAAACTGTTACCCAAAAAAAAAAAAAAAAAAAAANATTCCTTCTAACTTGCATTGACAAGAATATTGGAAAGAAAGAAAGTGTAAAAGAATGTTTTAAACTACCACAAATTTTTCGGTAAATTCAAACTCTCTTACTTCAGCACAAGAATTAAATATCTATATCGTGGAAATTCATGTACAACAAATTTTTGAACAAGAAGTTTGGTTGCCATATAAAAAAAAAGAAAAAAGAAGAGAAAACAATAAAAAAATAAAAAAATTAAGAAAAAAATACACACACACATATACATATACATATACATATACATATATATGATAAATATATATATATATATATATATATATATATATATATATATATATATATAAAGAAAAAAATATCATTTTTCCTATTATAAAGAAAAATAAAAGAATAAAAACATCGTACAACATTTTTCGTATGAATTTAAGTGCATTGTTCATTATACCAATCCATACAATTGTCATAGAAGTAAAAGGGTAAATTGCCACCGTTTAACAAAAAATCGTGACCTTTGATAAAACAAAAGAGAAAGGAAAAAAATAATTAACTTCTACTTTATATTAATTTTAAGAAGTGAAGAATATATGGTGAAAAATATAAAATGAAGATATATAATAAAAAAGTCAAAAGTTTTAATTAAAAAAAAAGGAGGTTGTTTTAAAAGTTCACAAATTTCGTGAGTTAAGGAAGGAGTATAAATAAAAGAGTTCTTTTGGAAAGTGTGAAGGTAATATTAAATTATTTTTTATACCAAGGAAAAAAAAAAGAGATTAAGTGAATATAAAAGTACTTTTGGTAAAGTATAAGAAAATATTCAAAGTTTTTAAAGTCTATATATAAAAAAAAGAATTATCAAGGATTATTTTCTTAAAATAGTATAAAAGAATATTAGAGGAAGAATATCTATTAAGTCAAGAAGCTTAAGGCTTATTATTATTAAAGGGATATTATAATAATTATAAAGTTAATTCAAATTAAAAAATGGATTTTAAAGAAGGAATATTTTCTGGTAAAAATCATCTAATTAGATGCATCAGATTATTGATATTTAGAGGAAATATTCAAGAAAAAGAAATTAACATCCACATTTGTCGAGATAAGAAGAAAAAACACATCAATATCGATTTGAAAAATCAATTGATAATTTCAAAGACAAGTGCAATTGAAACAAAAGACCTTTTTGGCAATAAATATGACATCAAGGACTTATCGTTGACACTCGAAGATTATAAATGCGTATCGAATTTCGAGGTTACAACTATATGTGAAAAAAGGTTGATATAATCTTCGGTTCAATTTGGTTAAAGACATTGGCTAGCTTAATGTTAAACTTTGAGAAAAAGTTGTTAATGTTTTCTTACAAGAAGAAAAAAGTAACAGTACATGACGTCTCAGTGAATTCAGATTCAATATCTACATCAAAAAATCTTGATCAGATATCCAAAATTCTACTTTCAAATAAACAACAGTCAATATTTAAGATCCAAAAAGAGTGACAAAATTATCATAGATAAAGATGCAGAAATTTGTCGTCTAAAGAACCATAATCAAAGTTTTATCGCACAAATAAAGAAGTTGAAGAACGGAAATAAATAAAAAAAGGAAAGGTTAGAACAATTTTACAGTAAAGAAGCAATGACCAGTGAAGAAACAATACTTGAACCTATTGAAATCAAGAAGCTACCAGTTAAAAAAATCCAGACCTTAGAGAAGGGAATAAACATTGATCTAGTTGAATTACCAATAGTATCAAGAGTTGAAGAGAGATCCAACAAACAAGATTCAAAAGAGATTTGAGTTCCTTATCATTATTTGAATCACAAGAGTCGTTACGACCAAAAACAAAGTCAAGAGGAATATGAAAAATGTTATTTTTACCGATAACTAAACTACAACATTGTAAAGGAACAAAGACAAAATCGACAACTTGTATGGAAGCCTGAAATGAGAAGCCCTATTAGAACAACCAATAATAAAGCAGTTCCAATGAAGGTAGATTTGGGATGGGCCCCTCCCCAAAAGATGAAACACGTCAGTTTATGAATTCAAAGGTTATATCATCTTGTTTCATCGAGTATCGCAACTACAAGCACAAAAGATATTGAGAAGACAGTGTGAGCCAAAACAAAAGTTAAGGGGAAGCCTTCAATATTTATGCTTTGAGGACAAAGCATGTTTAAGGGGAAGGCAAGAAAACATAAATAAATATATAATAATAATAATAATAATAAATAACGAATACAAATAACTAATAAATAATAATTAATAATGAAGAGTTATGAAATCCTAATGAAATGACACATCTCTTCATGAAAGGGCACCCTATGTGGGTATGTAATGCCCTTATTTCTCATTGTAATATCATCTCATCTCATATTCATTATTCATATTATTATTATCCTATATATATTTCTGTGTACTATCCTATTTATATTGGATATTCTTTGTGTGAGCGAACTTTGTTCTTCTCAGTTGCAGAAGCAACAAATGAGATTGTGTGGCTCAAGAAAATACTTGAAGATTTGCAGGAGAAACAATTGAATTCTACTCCTCTTTTAGTTGAGAATACTTTTGTAATAAATTTGGCCAAGAATCTCATATTCCATGATCGAACAAAACACATCAAGACAAAGTATCCCCTTATTCGATATCATGTAGAGGCCAAGACTCTTCACTTGAGACATTGTTTCACAAATGAACAAATTGCAGACATTTTCACCAAAGCACTTGGAAGAGAAAATTTTGAAAAGTTCAGAATGATGCTTGGACTCACAAACACCCCTTCAGATTAAGGGGGAAACGTTGGACATGTAATTCTTGGGATTGCGTTATTGTAATATTAATGTAAGGATGAAGAGTTGTAGGTGGTAGGAAGAGTCCCTGTTAGGGAAGACCAACAATCATTTTGATTGTATTTATGCACCACTCATGTTAATGCAAATCACACAGTGGAGTTACGATTTCTTCCAATCAATGGCCCGACAGTCTCAACTAATTGGAGTATTATACTTTTTGTCATATAATTTCGCAAATGGACTTATCTTAAGTGTGGTTTGGTATCCATTATTGTAGGAAAATTCTACTAAAAAATCCTCCCACTTGGATGACTTATCCATCACATACATTTTTAACATGTATTCAATCACTTGATTGACTCTCTGTTTTTCCATTTGTTTGTGGATGATATGCTACATCTAAGTTCAGATTTGAATAAAAACCCTTGAATCATTTCCAAAAGATTGATATAAACTTTGGATCTCTATTTGAAATAATTTCCTTACGTATCCCATGCAATCTGACAATCTCTTTCAAATACATCTTTTTTATATTCGATGCCTTATGAACGAACTTAACTGGAATAAAGTGAGTAGATTTAGCTAATTTGTCGTTAGGTAGATAGAGAGGTAGTGGGGGGCCCGGAGGGCCTATAGTGATAATAGTGGAGACCATTCAATGTAAGGTGGACTATGTCCACTATATTATTAAATAAGACCCATTATGAGAGTTAGATATAATAAATGTAAGAGGATTTACTAGAAGGTTCCTCCTCTAGAATGTTCTTAGGTGATTGGTAACACTATATAAAGAGGTCAAGCAATGTAATGAGATGTCAATAAGAAAAATATTGTATTGTGAGCGATAGCTCAATAGGAGGATGCCTCCTCGAAGAGGCATGTGAACATGATCCATTGTATAGTGTTTCCCTACCTCAAGGGTTTTCTTATAATAAAGTGTGGTTCTTCTATATTTATTTGTGGATCTATTGTGATATTTTTGTATTCAGTCTTTAGTTCTTAACAACTGGTATCAGAGAACTTTCTTTAACAAGAATTGTGGACAATATTTTTCTATTTTTGCAGATTTTTTCGGAGAAGAAAAAGAGGGTCGCGACATTTTGGATGATTTCTTTATATTTATGTGAAAATTGGCAGAAAACAGTTATATCTCTGAGTTCTTCTTAGAAAAACACCCAATTTTTTTTTTTTGTCCAAAATGGAGTCTGGGAATTAAAGTTATTGACATTTTAAAATCTGTTACTTTTCAGGTTTTGTTTTTGCGGACGACCATGAATTTTTTTCTAAATTATGTAGCCGTTGAGGATGAATTTTACAAAACAAATTGCAGATCTGAGTTCCTCTCACAATTTCATTCAATTTCAAGAAAAAAAACGTCCAAATCCGAGCTTTAGAAGTGAAGATATCACTGATTTAAAATCAACAATTTTGGGGGGTTTTTGTGACGACGACAAGATTGCAGAGTTCATAACTTTTCATAGGGTGCTCATATTGCTACTAGATCAGTGCCATTGGATAAATAATTTTAAGATATTTCTTTTGGTATATTATATGTGGTGTTTTCGATGGATATTCACTCTCAAATCATGACAGTCGTCAAGATAACAATTCAAGAGTTCAAAGTTGAAATGCAACATATTCAAGAGAAACGTATTCACGAGCTTAAAGTTGAAATGCAACATATTCAAGATGACTGTATTCAAGAGTAAAAAATTTCAAGACATATTATGGATGAATATAATCAAGAAAGATATGTTTGGTATGATTTCAAGGACGATTGCAATGATTGATATATGGACAATTGTTATTTTTGGGATGATAACTATTTTCATATTTTATTTGATGACTCTACTCCACCTTCTGTAGAGAACATCAATGTGAAAAATCAAGATCCAATTATTATTACCAGTGTCCAGCCTGTATATTCTACAATTGTATTATTCCTTCCAGATTATGATATGACCCTTTCCCACTATGTGGATGGATTTTCTTATTTAGATCCACATGACAAGTGTCAGTCTTTGGAACATCATTTTCAGTTGGTTATTGGGTTCCGATATCTTCCGTGTGGAGTTCACATGAACAATTGGACATGAGACCTTGGTTTACAATGGTGGTTGGACTACTTTAGCATGGTGGATTTCATTTCTACATAGGACCATGGTTCTCTAATCTACTTTAGCACTATGGTCCACACTTATCTATGGGACTCTGATATATGGTTGTACAACCTCATAACAAGCGTTGAGGATAACGCTTTCATAAGGAGGATGGAATGTTAGGTAGCTAGAGAGGTAGTGGCGGGTCTAGAGGGCCTATAGTGATAATAGTGGAGGTCATTCAATGTAAGGTGGACTAGTTCCACTTTATTATTAAATAAGACCCACTATGGTAGTTAGATATAATAAATGTAAGCTGACTTACTAGAAAGTTCTACTTCTAGAAGGTTCCTCCTCTAGAATGTTCTTAGGTGATTGGTAGCACTATATAAAGGGGTCAACCAATGTAATGAGATGTCAAGAAGATACGTTTTGTATTATGAGTGATATGTCAATAGGAGGATGCCCCCTCGAAGAGGCAAGTGAACATGAGAGGATTCTTTGTATGGTGTTTCCCTACCTCAATGGTTTTCTTATAATAAAATGTGGTTCTTCTATTTTTATATGTGGATCTATTGTGATATTTTTGTATTCAGTCTTTGGTTCTTAACATTTATCCACCACTACCATTATTGAATCATGCTACCATGTTGTTTTGGACAACTTAGTGATAAAATCAATAGTTACCACTTCTCTTTTCCACTGTGAAATTGGTAATGATAGTAGCAAACCTATCAGAGGTTTGCGATCCATGTTTACTATTGGATATTACATACACCTGGTTATATAATCAACTCCATCCTTTGTCATTTATAGCAAAAAATATTGATTTCTTACTACAATTGTCTTCTCATAACCACAATGTTCAACATATGGAACACTATGCATTTATTTTAATGAAAATTTTCTTAATCAATAACAATTAGAGACATAAACTATATTTTCAGGCATACACATGTTATTCTCTTCCGACTTATAACCCTCATACTTCTATTGTACATTCTCTTGTTGTAAGTCTTCTTTTATCTGTAAATAGTGCTCATTTTAGGTAACAACCTCAAAAATTGTGTTCCCCAAATCATATTTTCTTGTACTAATGGTTGTAGCTTGCATTGCATGTACTCTGGGTCTTTGAAAAGTTCAGAATGATGCTTGGAATCACAAACACCCCTTCATATTAAGGGGGAAATGTTGGACACATAATTTTTGGGATTGCGTTATTGTAATATTAATATAAGGATGAAGAGTTGTAGGTGATAGGAAGAGTCCCTGTTAGGGAAGGCCAACAATCATTTTGATTGTATTTATGCACCACTCATATTAATGAAAATAACACAGTGGAGTTACGATTTCTTCCAATCACTGGCACGACAGTCTCAACTAATTGAAGTATTATACTTTCTGTCATATAATTTCTCAAATGGACTTATCTTAAGTGCGGTTTGATATCGATTATTGTAGGAAAATTCTACTAAAAACAAGTAATCCTCCCACTTGGATGACTTATCCATCACATGCATTTTTAACATGTATTCAATCACTTGATTGACTCTCTGTTTTCCCATTTGTTTATGAATGATATGCTACATTGAAGTTCAGATTTGAATAAAAACCCTTAAATAATTTCCAAAAGATTGATATAAAATTTGGATCTCTATTTGAAATAATTTCCTTACGTATCCCATGCAATCTGACAATCTCTTTCAAATACATATTTTCTATATTCGATGCCTTATGAGCCAACTTAACTGGAATACAGTGAATAGATTTAGATAATTTGTTGTTAGGTAGCTAGAGAGGTAGTGGGGGGTCCGAAGGGCCTATAGTGATAATAGTGGAGGCCATTCAATGTAAGATGGACTAGGTCCACTATATTATTAAATAAGACCCACTATGGTAGTTAGATATAATAAATGTAAGAGGATTTACTAGAAGGTTCTTCCTCTAGAATGTTCTTAGGTGATTGGTAGCACTATATAAAGGGTTCAAGCAATGTAATGAGATGTCAAGAAGAAAAATATTGCATTGTGAGTGATAGCTCAATAGGAGGATGCCTCCTCGAAGAGGCATGTGAACATGAGAGGATCCCTTCCATAATAAGATCCATTATATGGTGTTTCCCTACCTCAAGAGTTTTCTTATAATAAAGTGTGGTTCTTCTATATTTATCTATGGATCTATTGTGGTATTTTTGTATTCAGTATTTGGTTCTTAACAATTGGTATGAGAGCACTTTCCTTAGCAGGAATTGTGAGCAATTTTTTTCTATTTTTTTGGAGAAGAAAAAGAGGGCCACGACTTTCTAGATGATTTCTTTATATTTATGTGAAAATTTGCAGAAAACAGGTTATATCTCTGAGTTCTTCTAAAAAAAACACCCAATTTAACTTTTTTCTTTTTGTACAAAACAGAGTCTGGGAAGTAAAGTTATTGGCATTTTAAAATCTCATATTTATTTATTTTTGCGTACGACCGTGACATTTTTTTAAAATTATGTAGTCGTTGGGGCTGAACTTTACAAAACAAATTGCATATCTGAGTTCCTCTCACAATTTCACCTAATTTCAAAAAAAAAACGTCATAATTTGAGCTTTAGAAGTGAAGATATCGTTGATTTAAAATCAACCATCTTGGGGGGTTTTCGTGACGATGACAGGATTGCAGAGTTCATAACTTTTCATAGGGTGCTCATATTGCTACTAGATCAGTGCCATTAGATAAATAATTTTAAGATATTTCTTTTGGTATATTATATGTGGTGTTTTCGATGGATATTCGCTCTCAAATCACGACAGCCATCAAGACAACAATTCAAGAGTTCAAAGTTGAAATGCAACATATTCAAGAGAAACATATTCAAGAGCTCAAAGTTGAAATGCAACATATTCAAGAGGACTGTATTCAAGAGTCCAAAATTTCAAGGCATATTAAGGATGAATATAATCAAGAAAGATATGCTTGGTATGATTTCGAGGACGATTGCGATGATTGGTATATGGACAATTGTCATTTTTGGGATGCTAACTATTTTCATATTTTATTTGATGACTCTACTCCACCTTTTATAGAGAACATCAATGTGACAAATCAAGATCCAATTATTATTACTAGTGTTCAGCCTATATATTCTATAATGGTATTATTTCTTCCAGATTTTGATATGATCATTTTCCACTATGTGGATGGATTTTCTTATTTGAATCCACATGATAGGTGTCAGTCTTTGGAGAGTCATTTTCAGTTGGTTATTGGGTTCCGATATCTTCTGCGTGGAGTTCACATGAGCACTTGGACATGAGACCCTGGTTTATAATGGTGGTTGGATTACTTCAACATGGTGGATTTCAATTCTACATGGGACCATAGTTCTCTATTCTACTTCAGCACTATGGTCCACACTTATCCATGAGACCCTGATATATGGTTGTACACCCTCATAACACGCGTTGAGGATAACGATTTCATAAGGGGGGTGAAATGTTAGGTAGCTAGAGAGGTAGTGGGGGGGCCAGAGGGCCTATAATAATAATAGTGGAGACTATTCAATGTAAGGTGAACTAGGTCCAATTTATTATTAAATAAGACCTACTATGGTAGTTAGATATAATAAATGTAAGAGGACTTACTAAAAAATTATACTTCTATAAGGTTACTCCTTTAGAATGCTCTTAGGTGATTAGTAACACTATATAAAGGGGTCAAACAATGTAATAAGATGTCAATAAGATAAGTATTGTATTCTGAGTGATATCTCAATAGGAGGATGCCCCTTCGAAGAGGCAAGTGAACATGAGATGATCCATTCCATAATATGATCCATTGTATGGTGTTTCCCTACCTCAATGGTTTTTTTATAATAAAGTGTGGTTTTTCTATATTTATCTGTGGATCTATTGTGGTATTTTTGAATTCAGTTTTTGGTTCTTAACATTTATTCACCACTACCATTATTAAATCATGTTACCATGTTGTTTTGGACAACTTAGTGATAAAATCAATAGTTACCACTTTTTTTTTCCACTCTGAAATTGGTAATGACAGTAGCAAACCTATTGGAGGTTTGCGATCCATGTTTACTATTGAATATTCCATACACCTGGTTATATAATCAACTCCATCCTTTGTCATTTATAGAAAAAAAATATTGATTTCTTACTACAATTGTCTTCTCATAGCTACAATGTTCAACATATGAAACATTATGGATTTCTTTTAATGAAAACTTTCTTAATTCATAACAATTAAAGACATAAACTATATTTTCAGGCATAAAAATGTTATTCTCTTCCAACTTATAACCCTCATACTTCTATTGTATATTTTCTTGTTGTAAGTCTTCTTTTATCTGTAAATAGTGCTCATTTGACCATGCTAGGGAATTTTTCCATTTAAAAATCAGAATTTTGTTGAAAAAAACATTATTAAGATGCAATTTTACACACATACCAAAGTCATAAATATACATAAAAATAAATAAATAAAAATAATGATAAATTATGTGAAAAAAAGAAGAAATAATGGTTCAGTTGCAAGGAAAATCCGTAGATAAAGATACAATTTACAGGTTAGAAATTATGTTGGAGAAAATACCATTCAACTGCTACCTATAAATATAAAGAAGAATTAAGCACCAGACCGAGTTTTGATTGGAAACATCACTACAGAAGGATTTGAATTGTTAATTTGTGGAAGGTTACTCAAAAATGTGTAAAGGATCGTGGTGCTTCAACATATATTAACATTCAGAATTTTGAAATGTCTTTTCGAGCCATCATCAGAAGCATAATCTGTGATTCTAGTAAAAAGGAGTTGAAAAAAAATGCTTAATTGATAGATTAGGGCCGATGAATCAGAAAATGTGGGAAATAACCTTATAGCCGTCGTAGTCTTATACCACAAAGAAAGGGATGTGACGCAACCCATGACGAAATTATTTTGTTTTGGGAAATATACAATTTCTCTAATATTGATTTGCTTATCGTATAAGTCAATTAAGTGAATAAGCATTAAAGTACAAGGGAAGGGTGATATTCTTAAAGTATTATTTCAAGCCACCATTATCACATAGTGCCAATTAAAGAGCAGAAGTTAAATATCAATTCAAAGGTTTTTAATTCTAAGTGCAATTAGAGGAAAAAAGAGTGCACATACTTTTACTATATGTTAAGATTAATAAAAGTAAACCTAAACCTCGATATAAGTTATAAAGGATCAGTTCGAAGCAAGGAGGTGGGTTATTTAATAATATTTTTTTTTTAAAACCGTGAAGAAATATTAAATTACTTTTACATTTTATATAAATAAAGAAAAAAAAAATTTAAGATAAAAAATTGATTAACCATAATCAAGGTGATATAAAAAGATTACTATGATTTTTTTATAAGTAAAGGGTTTTAAAGTATATATATATATGGGTTTATTAAGGATTATCAAGGAAAAAAGGATAATAAAAAAACAAGAAATCGTTGTTAGAGACATTACATACTCACCTAGGTAATTATTTTCCTAAGATTGATAGTCCAATGTTGATAACACTTTTTTATATGAGAATATTTTTTCTAGAGAATATTCTCTTACAAAACAGGGCATTCCTCTTCAGTTCATAGTCAATTACACTAAGTTACACGCAGTTAGACTAGTGGAAGTCACTCATGCATGGAAACCTCGGTTTTATCTGTTGATGATTACAGCTACGTGAAACATCCTCTAGGACACAAACCTGAGAGAGAGCCCCTGAGATGGGTGTGTGGTTCCTATTTGAGACATAACTGGAACGTAGTGATGGCCTCCTCCTTACAGAGAATTGAGAAGAACTCCAAATGATTCTCCTATGTAATGCAGTGAGAAAGGAGATTTGTTGAGTTGGACGTGCCTGTGGCTGAGCATAAGGTGAACGTGTGAATTCCCATGAGTTGGGTACATTGTTATGAGACAGAGATGAAAATAATGTATTAGCCTCCTCTGAGCAGAGAGTTGAGATGATGAACTCCAGATGACTCTCTTGTGTAATGCAGTGGGGAAAAAGATCTGTTGAGTGGGTGTGCCTATGGATGAGCACAGGTGAACGTGATCCTAGTGGTTGAGCACTAGTGAGTGTGGTTCTCCTGTGAGACGCAGTGGGATAGAGATATGGACATCCATATGGATGTGCCCCTAATGGCTGAGCACTAGTGGGTGTATGAGATCCCTTGCTATATTTTTCAAGAGTCAGACTTACATGTAACCCTATTGATTATGTAAAGGGTACAGGTCGGCCCCACCTTAATGTAAAAGATAGTTAATATAAAAGATAATTAATGTAAAAGATAATTAATATGGTAATTATTAATTATATTTTGAGTTATTGAGGTCGGCCCTATTGTGCCAATAGACACATCATTTGAGGTGACAAGTCTTATATAAATAAAGGTGAATACCCATTGAGGAAATACACTTATCATTGTGTCATCTCATAATTTCAGAAGTTGTGGTCTGAAATTGTGAGAATTACAACACCCTCTTGTGTGCTAGGTTTGGTGATGGTGTGGGAGGTATTTATCTTGAGGAATATAGCAAATGATTGGTTGGGTTTTATTCCCTCGTTGAGAAGGGTTTCCTAGGATACTTCTTGTGTTCTTGTGCATGATTATTCTTCTTGTGATCTTGGTTTGCCATAGTAGTTATGGTTCAAGCAATAGTTAAACATAAAATTAAAAAAAGATACATGAGCCATAGCTCATTGAAAAATCAACATGGTATCAGAGAAGGCTTGAAGAAGATCATTGCACATTGAAGGTAAAGGGTTGCCAAAATTCTGTTGTAGGTATGAAGAGATGAGACCAGACCTAAATTACTTTTCTGTGGTAGATGAAGAGAGCCAGATCTTCCTTCTGTGGTGAATTCAACCCTTGAACAAGCAACCAAGGTGTAATAAAGAGGTCGGAGCCTAGGAGAAGGGTTGGACCCCCTAAAGATGGAAGAAGGAAGGAACTCATACTATTCTGGGGATCCTCTAAGGTTGCCACACTAAACTCAACAGGTCTGTAATAAAAGGAAAGGGTCAGACCCTACTTAACATCTTGTGGTACCCCACCACCATCACAAGAGAAGGGCCAGACTCTCCTTAAAAATTTATGTGGTACCCCACTGCTAGCAAAAGACAATTATGAAGATGGCCACAAGCCTAATAGCTCAGGCTGAGATCTGTGAGGAAGGCCAATTGCCTAAACAAGATGACCACGGGTTTGAGAACAAGCTCAGCCATAAAACCCACTACAGACCTATGCTAAGTTTAAATTCTGAGTGATATTTTTGAGGCCGTCAAAAGGTAAAAAATGTATCAGTTTTGAAGCAGTCTCAATGGTGGTTTTCTAAGGAAGGAAGGTTGAGTTTAAGGCTTATTTTGAGGCCAATCATTTTGTACAGTAGTAAGGCCATTCACCCTGGTATATTAAGAATTCTATATCCATATGCTATAATGTTGTCTGAGATATTAAAACAATTCCAAAATAGTGCTATAGTTGAAGGCAACATTTATGTAACTACATTCTCAAGGCGTATTAGCATTCAAACTTACGCCCTGGTTTACAATGGCTAGGAGGAAACTTGACGATGATCCATCAGGAAAGAAACCCAAGCATCGAGTAAGTAATCCAATCTCTGACTATTGCCAACTCTGGCCAAACTCCTGTGAAATATTTTCCCAATGAAGTTAAGGTTACTAAAGTGTCTCATGAAGGTCATGGAAGGAAGAGGGTCCGGGATATTATCTCTAAACCAATAGCTCTTGGTGGAAGGAAAAATATGAGACTACTTGCAAACATTGTTCCTCCATGAAAACAAGAAGATACTAGCGATAATTCAAGAATTTTCGGTGCAAGGAAAAAGATGCAACTAATTGCAAACATTATGCCTCTACATATGTTGAGTCTCCATTTTGACACTTCTAATACCCTCTATTACCCCCTATCTGAGCCTATTTTACCTATGCTATGTATATATAATTGTTTGTTTCCTTCACAAATACACTTAATGACCCTGCTCATGTGCATAGTGAGGTAACTTATGGTTAAGGCATGTTTTGTTTGATTTTCTTGAGTTAATTCGATTAAAATAGTTGATTTTGCATGATCCTAATCATTTGATCTTAAGAAACATTGATCTGGTACCAACAAAACTGCATAACATTGATCCGGTACTACCTTGTGCTATTCCGGTACTAGCCTGTGTTATTCCGCTACCAGCCTGTGCTATTCCGGTACCAGTGTGACTGTGCTATTATGGTACCAAACAACTGTGCCTATTATGGTGCTAGTGTGACTGTGTTATTCCGGTACCAAACGACTGTGTGTATTCCGATACCAATTGCTATTTTCAGAAATCGTTTGTTGGACGAGTTTGCTATTGAAGATTCCAAGAAATCAGTTGGATCGAAGTCTCCAAATTGGTTTTGATATCACGATAGAATTCATCACTCATGCACTTCGTTTCATGAGGATGAAGTCCATTCCTAAAGATTCGATATGAACTTCCATTTATAATATTTTAAAAATAGTTTGATGCTTATCCTTAGATCTGGATCGTATCAACTCACCTTTTTTATAAGGGATGTTGTATAGGAGATAGGATACACAAAGATATGTGTATTGATGTAATGAAGCAGTATCAAGAACAGAGATACGTATGGATGTAATGAACATAATGCTGCATATTGTTTTTATGTACAAGATGATGGGTTGCTGATTCAATTTACCATTTGAAGAAATACAAACGATTTGTTGTGCAATTTCTAGGTATGATTAGAATGTTTTAGCCTGTTATCGTTTTAGAGGTACCTTGTTGGTTTGGCAAGGGCCCACCGTCCCAACCAAGGTAAATCTCCCTGTATATAATTTGTGTGACTGTGTGAACATTTCACAGTAGTGTGTTGTCAATGATTTTAAATCCATTTCAAGAGTTCAAAATTAAATCATTTGTTTTGAATTGGTGTGAATAATCAAATCCTAGATCGAATAAATATTTTCCTTTTCTAATATTGCAGATTGCTATTTAATTGTTTGAAGCATGGGTTTGTTAAGTAAATGATATTTTGAGTTTATGATCGTAGTGTTTTCAGTATGTACAGGAACCAAAGGATTTTATATCTCATCTTCATGCTCCATAATAAAGTCCCTCAGTCATGTTGAATTGTTCCTTGTACTAAAGAAGATTTGCTTGATAGAACAGAGTGAAAATTGATTTTTGTTTCAAGAGTGGATGGAGTTGATTGTTAATCACTGTTTTGATTGCTATAGGAAACAAGATCTTAAGTTCATGTCTCTAATTCATAAGCCTAGAATCAACAAACTTGTCACCTAAGAAAGAATCATTTGATTGATTGTTTTGCTTGAGAAGTTTTATTATCAGTTTTCTCTGCTAAGTTTGAAGTTGTGTGAAGCATTTAGATATCCTAAAACAAAGTGTTAAATTGCTAATTAGTTTAGTTGCTACAGATAACAGATTCAAAGTCCATATTTCCACTTCATGTGCTTGTAAATGGACAAGGCATTATTTGAGCAAAATCTTTTGAGTGCATGATTGCAAGTTTTGCTTTCAAATTTCCGAATTGTGTGAAGAGTGTTATCTTTGAAAACATAGTATTTTGTTATTGATGGTTTTTTTTTATATATAAGCTATACTAAACAGACATAGGAACCTATCTGTTATCGACACATATAGTGCATCAACTCTATTGATTACGAATCTCGGTTGATAATTTATGTTTGGTAATATATTATGCAAATAATTGCACCAACAACATATACAGATGCTCACGATAATTCCATAATTTCTGGTGTAAGGAAAAAGATGATGCAAATTACAGATCAGATTGTGAACCAGTGAAAAAAACTCTATTTTGGAAACTTGTACTGGTTGGTACTTATAAGTTAAGGAAAAGTATGGTCGACCTAATGTTCATAATGGCAACCAAATTTGACCAACCTTGCAATCTATTTTAAGAAGAGATTGTTTACAGTTAAAGGCAACACAGAAATTTCATCATTTCAAATCGTGTCATACACGAAATTCAGGAATTCCTTAATTACAAATTCGAATTCAAGTGGTAACAGTTTTGACTAGCAACAGGTGCTACAAGGATATCTACAACAACGTGTTTGGAATTTTGTTGAAAGTCAACAATGGACATGACATTGATAAAGCTAAAACAATCATATCAAGTTAGACCAACAACATAAGGGAAGTATTACTAATCTGTGACACTCTCATATTAGATACAACAGTAAAGGATGATGTAGACTTCGTCAGAGACTTGCATAAAGGCTACGAAGAAAACAAAGCAAGGAACACCATTGATCATCATGACATTGACAAAACAAGCAGAACCTCCATTGGTGTACACCCTCAGGTATGCACTTGTATATATGTATTATTTGCATAGTTTTCATAAGGGTACTTGCAGGAGGAAGGAACCCTTGGTGCAATCATGGCCCTAGAGAAGTCTCAATGCATCCATAAGAACAACACACTGGAAGTGAAGACTCCAGGTTTGATTGTTTTAATTATCATGCTACATTACAAGTAGGTGTTGTAGCTGTGACAACAATCCTTAAATTGTTTTGATTCTAGAGATGTACTCACGAGTCTCCTCTAGGATACATTCTTGTCTTGTTTACTTTCATTTGTTTCCTTTCTCCAGGCAGGTTAAAAACAAAGGAATATGTTTTTTCCTTCAAAGACTTCAGAGGGAGTCACTTGACTTAGAGGAAGTCAAAACTATTTGAGAAGAAGGAAAATACAAATACCCTCTCTGCCTCAATAGTTCAGAGGGAGACAACCATTGATACAATTGATCTAGTTGATATTCCCAGGGACTTTATAGTAGGCCATAAAAGGCTTGAAAAAATCTGCAAGAGGCAGAAAGACATACCATTGATGGAAGTGTCGAGAAATACCAAAATGAGACTTGTAGTCAGAGGACTCTCACAAGCAGAGGGAGTGAACTATGATGAGACATATTGATCCAGTAGCCCAATGCACTCCCATATGTACTTCCATCCATGAGTTGGAAAATACATCAGATAGATGGATTCTTGATGAAGTTTGGGTTTCAGCAAGAGTGTTTTTTATTCAAACCTATACTATTACATTGTTGGTGATGAGAACTTGATTTTATGACTTATTTAAGAAGCCGTGTTGTTACAAGCAATATTTGACTTTTGATTTCGAGATGAAGGATCTGGGTATGATTCACTACTTCTTGGGACCAGAAGTACGAGAGAGGACCAATGAGACTTTTCCTAAGTCAAGGAAAATACACAGTGGGGATATTAAAGAAGTTCAGTATGACAGAATGAAAATCCATGTCTACACCGATGGTGGTGGATTTGACGAAAAATAAATGATGATGATTCATACGATATTGATCCACATGTGTACCGATAACTAATTAGATCATTGATATATCTAGTTAACACCAAACCCGATATATGCTATGCAATGAATGTGCTGAGTCACTCCGTGATTCATCTGAGACAGACTCATTGGATAACAGTAAAGAATGTATTGAGATATATATACGAGGCACAATTGGATATGGCCTGAGATATGCCTCTAGTGTGAACTTGAGTTTGCAGGGATATGCCGATACATATTGAGAAAAGAGTATAGTGGAACGGAAGAGCACATCCGATTGTTGTTTTACCTTGGAGTTTACCATGGTTTCCTGGTGCAGTAGGAAACAAAGCTCTATGGCGTTGAGTACCGCAGAAGCATAGTATATAACATTGAGTGTGGTAGTCTGTGAAGCAGTGTGGCTTCTGAAAAATTTATTTGATCATGATATGAATCCTATCATTACTTGTGATAACCAAAGCTGTGTGAAGCTCTCTGAGAACCCTGTGTTTCATGATAGATCGAAACACATTGATATAATATATCATTATATTAGAGAAATGTTGCAGAGGAAAGTAGTACACGTGCAATATCTTCCTACACATGAGCAGATTCCAGATATCTTCACCAAACTTCTTGCCAATATGAAGTTCGAGTACTTATGAGAGAAACTAGCTTGGTGGAGATTACCTCCCTAGTTGAGAGGGAGTGTTGATGATTACAACTAGGATGAAGTTCAAATACTTTCATGTGAGACTTGGCCTGATGGAGAATGCCTCCCTAGATGAGAGAGAGTGTTGATGATTACAGCTGCATGAGACATACTCTAGGACACAAACCTGAGAGAGAGACGCTGAGATGGGTGTGTGGTTCCTATCTGAGACAAAACTAGAACATAGTGATGGCCTCCTCCTTATAGAGAGTTGAGAATAACTCCATATGATTCTCTTGTGTAATGTAGTGAGAAAGGAGATCTGTTGAGTTGGACATGCTTGTGGCTGAGCACAAGGTGAACATGTGAATTCCCATGAGTTGGGTGCATTGTTATGAGACAAATATGAAAATGATGTATTATCCTCCTTTGAGCAGAGATATGAGATGATGAACTCCAGATGACTCTCCTGTGTAATGCAGTGGGAAATAAGATATGTTGAGTGGACGTGCTTGTGGATGAGCACAGTTGAGCGTGATCCCAGTGGCTGAGCACTAGTGAGTGTGGTTCTCCTGTGAGACGCAGTGAGATAGAGATATGGACATCCATATGGATGTGCCCCTAGTGGTTGAGAACTAGTGGGTGTATGAGATCCCTTGCTATATTGTTCAAGAGTCAGACTTACCTGTAACCCTATTGATTATGTAAAGGGTACAGGTCGGCCCCACCTTAATGTAAAAGATAATTAATATAAAATATAATTAATGTAAAAGCTAATTAATATGGTAATTATTAAATATATTTTGAGTTATTGAGGTCGTCCCTATTGTGCCAATAGACACATCATTCGATGTGACAAGTATTATATAAATAAAGGTGAATCCCCATTAAGGAAATACACTTATCATTGTGTCATCTCATAATTTCAGAAGTTGTGGTCTGAAATTGTGAGAATTACAACACCCTCGTGTATGCTATGTTTGGTGATGGTGTGGGAAGTCTTTCTCTTGAGGAATATAGCAAAGGATTGGCTGGGTTTTCTTCCCTTTTTGAGAAGGGTTTCCCAGGATACTTCTTGTGTTCTTGTGCATGATTATTCTTCTTGTGATCTTGGTTTGCTGCAGTAGTTATGGTTCAAGCAATAGTTAAACAAAAAATTTAAAGAGGATACATGAGCCACAACTCATTGAAAAATCAACATTATCACCAACAATTTCATGTGTTTCTCTCACTTTCACACGTGTGACTCAGTTAACTGATGATTGCATGGATTGGTTAACTAGGACTAGGTGGAAGTTCCCTCCAGTTTCTGTTAGTGAGTGTCTAGATCTCTCTAGGTCACTACTATGGCACATTAATTACTCATGTAGCCTATAACTATTATACATTATTCACTCTTTGAGTGTGGAATATGGCTAATACAATTCTCATTCTTCTCTCCAATTTTTCTTTCATCTTCTCTATTTTTCAAGTTGTGTTCGTTCTTCTGCTAGCTATATCTATTATGCATGTACTCACCACATTTTACAACCATGAAAAATGGATTCAATATATAAATCTAAATTTTGGATTAAATGTCCTTTTTGTGAATGGAGTTTGAGTATATGACAAATTTAAAAAAATCACAATCGCTTTTGTCTGATTTGTGGGAAATTATTTATTATGGAAGAATATCAAGATAATTCACAAATGCAATCACTAATATTAAAAGGTGAACTAGGACATTATAAAGAGAGCAATATAAAATTACAGTTTGAAGGTGAGAAGTAGAAATATTTTAATGGGTTAACAGAGAAATATAATATTTACTTTGAAGAGCATAATCGAGAATTCATCGCACAAATTGAAGAACTAAAAACCAAAAAGAAAAAAATGGACAAATATTTACTAGAACAAGATGAAGAAATATCACGATTTAAAAATCATTATCAAAATTTACTTGTAAAAATAAGGAAGTCAAAAGACGATAAGCAAGGAAATAAATATTCAGAATAAGAAAATCAAGGTCTCAAATATAAATTAATTGAAAAAGAGGAAGAAATATCCTGCCTAAGGAACCTTAATCAGAAGTTACTTGAACAAATTAAAATCTTAAAGGACGAAAGAAAGGATAATCTAGAATAAAAAAATAAAGATGATGATTCAGAAGGTAAGGAAGAACTTTTACGTTTAAAATAACATAATCAAGGTTTGTTAACAAAAATTAAAAAGATTAAGCATGACAAGAAGTTGTTACAAGAAGAGCTGGATCGCAGAACATCATTAGTCGACAAAGAAACGATGACTGACTCAATAGATAACTTATCAAACATTTGAATTCCAACATCAGAAAAAAGAACCAATACAAAGTCAGTCGGTGTTCAAATTAAGAAGAATCCTTATATTGACAAATCACTACAAACATAAAAAAAAAAGACGGTTCCAAAGAAAAGTTATCACAAGAGTCATTTTGGGAAAAAACAAAATCAAAAGATATATAAACAACATTATTCTTACAGATAAATGAATTACAAATTTATTAAAGAAGAGAGACAAAATCGACAAATTCTGTGGAAAACGAAAATTAGAAGTTCCATCAAAATAGTTGATCAACAAAAAGTTCTAGTAAAGATCAACTTAGGGTGGATCGATCCAAAATCGATGCAACAATTTTTCTTGGAAATTTGTAAATCTTATCATCTTGTTTCATCAAGTGTCGCAACTACAAGCACAAAGGATCTTCATAAGACATTGCAAGCCATAATAAGAGTTAAAGAGAAGTTGTTCAGTAATTATGCTTTGATGACAAAACTTTTTTAAGGGGAAGGAAATGTAACATACATAATATATATATAAATAATAATAATAATAATAATAATAGTTAATTAAGGGACACTAAGGGACACATCGCTTCATGAATAATTTCTATAAGTTTCTTTATGATTGTTAAATTTAGAGTTGCTATTAAGTTCTTTTCAATTTACTAGACAATAATATCATAAGCAAGATCATTGAAAGATACACAATTGCAAGGTACACAACATTTATCCTGGGAAACCCTCATGGGGGAGAAAACCCAACAAAAACTTCCTTAGTATAGATTTCCAATACAATGCCAAGATAAAAGACTAAATACAAGAGAATATCCAACACTGAGCAATTCACCTCTCTCTTCCTTCCTCTGGTAACTGCAACTTCCCTCAAACTTGTGCACTAGATGAGTGACTTGAGTGAGTGAGTGAATGAGGTGCTAACCTCTCTTATTTATATTGGCTGAGGAGCGCTAGGGTGGTGTCTCTTCATTGGGCAGGTTCGACTTCTCCAACTAGTGGCTAAAACCACTTTAATTAGGCTTAGGGGACGACTTCTCAATTAGAAGCATTTGTTTAGAGTTTGACCAATCCACAAAAGGGGATTTGGTCATACAAGAGTCTCAGCATGATCAATCCACAAAAGGGGATTGATCTATAAGATAATAATTCAATAATAAGTAGAATAGTCTTTGCAGTTACAATATTTAAACACCCCCCCTTAACAAGAAGGGTATTCTACAACATCATCAGGAAAGAGAGAGGGCACCAACATAAAAAAAATTGGAACATTGACTGGCATATCTATAAATCATCAAAAAATTTTCTCATCATCAATAACATCATCATTCACAACATGGAGTTGGAGTATCATCATCATTCACAACATGGAGCTGGAGTAACATCATCAACATCATTCACAGCAGGGAGCTGGAACCCAAAACATCAACATCAATTAGCATAAAAGATATAAAAACAACATCATCATCAACAAAACAAGGCTGGAGCAACAACATCATCACAACACGAGGCTAGAGCAAAAACAACATCATCATCATCATAGGGCAACACAATGAGGTAGGTGTAACAACATTCTGTGGTACTCTGACATTCCCTAGGGATCTTCCCAGGAATCAAAAGATTCCCTAGGATATAAAATCCTAACAGAGATACCACGTGGTACTTTGATAGACTGTCCTTACCAGACCTTCGGGATATTCCCAAGAATCATAATATTCCCTAGGATTATAAAAATCCTAATGGAGCTACCACCACTGACCACAACTAGCATATACATGCACATGTATTCTAACAGACCATCCTTATCGTACCTTCAGGATATGTCTAGGGATGATCAGTCCCCTAGGATATAAAATCCTAACTAAGTTACCCACTGTTGATCAGGATACCATAGTATCATCAAAATCACTCCCCCTTTCGAGGGAGGTCCTTTCGGACTATACCAAGCTTGTCTTGAAAGTGATCAAACTTTACATGAGACAAAGGCTTGGTGAACACATCTGCAACATGCTCATCTATGCCAACATATTGGAGCTTTGTATCTCCCCTTTGCACCATATCACAAATGTAGTGATAACAGATCTCTATATTTTTTTACTTGTCATGGAACAAAAGGTTCTATGTCATCTTTATGCAACTCTGGTTATAACATAGAATCACAGTCGCTTCCATCTCCAGATCAAATAGACCTATCAATAGCTTTCGAAGCCATACAGATTCACAACTTGTGGAACATGCAACAATGTATTCCACTTCTAATGTGCTGAGAGAAATAATGGATTTCTTCCTACTCTGCCATGAAGTCATGGCTAAACCCAGACTGAAAAAGCATCCCGAAGTGCTCTTTCTGTCAGAAACACTTCCATCCCAATTTGAATCGGTATAACCAACCAGTATGAAGTCATGATCTCCATTATAATAGAGACCAAAGTCAAACGTACCCTTAAGGTATCTCATCACATGTTTTGCAAAAACATGGTGAACACGTCTGGGATCTACCAGATACTGACTCAAGGTGTTCATAGAAAAACATATATCTGGCTTGGTATTCGTCAGATACATCAACGATCTAATGATGTGTCTGTACAACGTAGCATCAACCAATTCTGACGAAGTATCAATCAAGAGCTTCAAATTTGTTTCCATGGGTGTGTTCATGGAATTACACTCCAACATATCAAACCTCTTCGGTATTTCAACTGCATGCTTCCCTTGGTTAAGGAAGATCTTCTCTGGGCTCTTCCAAACCTCAAGACCTAAGAAATAGTGCATCAGACCTAGGTATTTGATTTCAAATTCTGCAACAAGCTTCTTCTTACAATCAATGATGAGATTTTCTTCTCCATTTAAGAACAATTCATCCACATAAAACATCAATATAAATGGCTCATAATTCATAACCTTGAATTAAAGGTTAGAATCAACTTTACTCTTGGTAAAGCCCAAGCTCATTAGGAAACTATCAATTCTTCCATACCAAGCTCTAGGAGCTTACTTCAATCCGTACAGAACCTTTTTCAACCTGCAGACATGAGTCTTTCTGTCTTCAACTTCAAACCCTTGAGGTTGTTCTATATACGCTTCTTTTTCAATAACACTATTTAAGAAGACTATTGTTACATCCATCTGATGTAACTTCCACTTCATCTTAGCTACAAGAGCTATGATTGTTCTAATAGAAGTGTATTTGTCTACATGAGAAAATGTCTCTTGATAATCAATGCCTTCCTTTTGAGAAAATCCACGAGCTACAAACCTTGCTTTATGTTTTTCAATACTTCCATCAACAACATGTTGTATCTTGTATATCCATTTGGAAGATACCACGTCTTTTCTCTTCAGTCTGGGAACTATTTCCCATATATCATTCTTTATAATGGATTGGTATTGTTCTGTCATGGCATCTGCTCATTCTTTCTTCTGAATGGATTCTTCAAAGCAAGTAGGCACCTTTTCTATGAGATCACACATCAAATCCATATAATTGGAGAATGGCTTAGGTTTCTTGATTTTTCTCATGGTTCCTTCTGGGGCACCATAATTCTCTCCATATTGAATAAGTTCCATTTCCCAAGATGGATTTCTCTTGTGAGATATCGTCATCTGGGGAGGTTCTTTAGGAGTATATCATATCATGATCTTCTTGAATCTCATCATCAGGGGAAGCTATGACTTCCCTCACTGATTCTGAAACTATAGGAGCTACATACTCTTCTTCATATACTTCTTCAAGCTAGCATATCCTTGATTTCTTGAGCGCTTCATGTTCATCAAAGGTTACATCTTTGTTGATCTCAATATGATGGTAACTTGGTATGTAAATTTTGAATGCCTTAGAGGCCTCAAAATATCCAACAAATATTCCCTTCTTTCCTGAAGGGTCCAACTTGGTTCTCCTTTCCTTCAGAATGTGTACATACATTGGACAACCAAATATCTTGAGATGGATTACTTATGACTTCTTTCCAGAGAACATTTATTCTGGGGTTTTGAACCCAAGTTCACTATGGGATAATCTATTTTGAACATACACGGTTGGTCTTGCTGCTTCAGCCCATAAGTGCATTGGAAGATATTGATCATGGATCATAGTCTTCACTGCTTCCATTGTAGTTCTGTTATTTCTTTCCGCTACACCAATTTGTTGAGGATTGTAAGGAGTGGTGATCTCCCTCTTTATCCTGCCATCTCTGCAAAATCTTAAAAATTCTTTTGAGGTGTATTCTCCTCCATTATCTGACCTATGTATCTCGATTTTTCTTTCAAAGAGATTGTCTATCAAGGCTTTGAATTCATTGAATTTTCCAAACACTTCATCTTTTGATTTCAAGAAGTAAACCAAAGTCTTTCGAGAATAGTCATCAATAAATGACACTTAGTATACATACCCACTAAGAGAGGTTAGTGGCATCATGCCACATACATCTGAGTGAATGAGATCCAAGACTCCTTCTGCTTTACTATCGCTCTCTGGGAAATGATTCTTTATGTTATTTCCTTGTGCACATCCCTTGCACAGACCTTCATGATCAACCTTGAAATATGGTAGACCGATAACTTCTTTTCTCACATATGGTGAGGAGTTGTAATTTATGTGAGCTAGTCTTCTATGCCAAAGTTCACATGGACTCTCAGCGGAGTGAGTCAAGGCTGCATCTGAGTGACCTTTTAATTTATATAGGCCACCTTCTTCTGTTCCAATAAGAGTTGCATCTTCTATGGTTTTTCCTTTAGGCCACATAAGGACTTCACCATCTATGAATGCAACCTTGAAGCCTTTCTTATCTAAAGTTGAGATAGAAAGAAAATTCTTCGTTAAACCTGGTACATATAGTACATCCTTCATCTTCATTGGGGTCCCTGAATCAAGTTTGTAGGTGGATTCTCTCACTCCTTTGATAGGGTACTGGTAATCATCTCCAAGTGTAACTTTCTAGGCAAAGTTATTTTATGGAAGGCTAGAGAGAATGTCTCTTTGACCTGTCATGTTCTTATAAGCACCACTATCTATGAGCCAAGTGTCCTCTCCAGGTGACACAAATCCTGAGAGGGCAGAGAATAAGACATAGTCTTCAATCTTTTCTTTAATCATCTTTGTGGGTGGATCATCATATTCAACTGCATGGGCTTGGTGTATTTTTTTATTTCTCTTCTTGTATTCTTCTCTTCTAGTTGGAAAATTCTTAGCAATATGTCCCATATTGTCACAATGGTAACATTGATAAGAGGAGAAATCCTTTTCTCTTATTTGACCTTTCCGAAACTTCTAGAATCTCCTTGGAGGGTGAGATTCTTTATGTAGGTGGGTCTCCTTCTTGAAGTGAGACCTTATATTTCCTCCTTTAGCATGAGCAACTAGGTCTTTATCTTCATCCCTTAAAAGAACTGCTTCTCGGTTATCTACTCTTGCTTCTTCTTGAACACATTCTTCCCAAAGATTGTCAAATTGGAGTTTCTCCTTTCTTGCACGGATAGTTTGGATGAAGGCATCCCAAGGTATTGTGATACCATTAAGAGCTGTCATTATGATTTCATATTCATCTAGGTTGTCTCCAATTTCTTCTATTTGTTCCTTGAATTGAGAAACCCTAGAGAAATAGTCATGAACGATTTCTCCTTTCTGCATGTTTGTATTCTTGAGTTGGGTTCTCAAGTTCATCTTCCGGTTAATGTTCCTTCCTTCATACATTCTGGTTAGGTCATCAAACATTTATTTTGGATTATTCTTAGAAATCACTTGAGGGATCAAGTGGTTTTTAATAGACTCTGCAATGATTCTATTGGGCCTAACCATATCTTTTTGGTACTTTTTCTTTAGTTGTAGCATCTGAGGGTTCTAGTACATTTTCCTTGATGAATCTTGCAAAGTCATTCTATTCAAGAATGACTTCAAGAATGAGTTCAATCCTATACTTCCAGGCATGAAATTTATCCACACCTTCTAACTTGTCAACAAGCTTGGTGCTTGCAGACATCTTGACATGAAGCTGGGAAAATGACCAAAAATTGAAAGTTCTTAGAAATTAGATATGAAATTACCAGAAGGTGTGCTTAGCTGAGGCAAGCAGCTTGGTGCAATCTGTTTTCTGAAAATCCAAATTTTACCCCTAGAAATTGGGCCTACGCAAATTTGGACTAGTACTTCTGGTACTGGTTTTTGTTTCCTAGTTTTCTGGTTTTTTGGTACTAGTGAAAACTTGTTTCACTTTTCGGAGGCTCTGACCATTGAAAAGCTGTGCTCAAGATGTCAATGAGTTCGCTAGGATAGGGCACACTTCCCTAGATGTTTTTTAGGCTGAAATTATCTTCCAAAAAAAATCCTTAATTTTCTTGTATGATAACAGTGACGTTTTTGGTAACCCAGTGAAAGGTGTTCTATTCAGTCAAGCTTTGATACCATGTTAAATTTAGAGCTTCTGTTAAGTTATTTTCAATTTACTAGACATTAATAGCATAAGCAAGATCAATGAAAGATACACAATCACAAGGTACACAACATTTATCCTCGGAAATCCTCAAGGGGGAGAAAACCCAACAAAAACTTCCTTAATATAGATTGCCAATGCAATTCCAAGATAAAATATCAAACACAAGAGAATATCCAACACTGAGCAATGCACCTCTCTCTTCCTTCCTCTGGCAACTGCAGCTTACCTCAAACTTGCGCACTAGATGAGTGACTTGAGTGAGTGAGTGAATGAGGCACTATCATCTCTTATTTATACTAGATGAGGAGCACTAGGGTGGTGTCTCTTCATTGGGAAGGGTTGACTTCTCAATTAGCAAATTTTTTTTAGGGTTTGAACAATCTACAAAAGGGGATTTGGTCATACAAGAGTCCCGACATGATCAATCCACAAAAGGGGATTGATCTATAAGATAATAACTCAATAATAAGTAGAATATTCTTTGCAGTTACAATATTTCAACAATGATTTGTATATATATGAAAATATCATTGTATCTTCAATCATCTCATATATCATTCATACTTATTCAAATATATTTACTATCCTTAATGGATTATTGTTTACTATCCTATTTATATTAGATATTTTATGTATGAACATGATCTGTTCATCACACTTTTCTTAACTCGAAATTTATCCCCATCTAGTAATGTCTCCACATCTTTGGCCCCTGAACTATTGCAGTGTGTTTTAAGTCACCTGTGACAATTTTTTGCATGCTCCTTAAGCTTCCTAGATTCATAATAAATCACATGCCCACTTTAAGTAAGCACTTCACCAAGTCCCTCTGTGGGAATCTAGACATACCAAAAAATCTCCATTTGGGTCAACAAAAGTAAAAATGGGTGCACTAGTAAGAAATTATTTTAATGATTGGAATCTTTCTTATGTTAAATTTAGAGCTACTATTAAGTTCTTTTCAATTTACTAGAGAATAATAACATAAGAATCACTGAAAGAAACACAATCACAAGGTACACAACATTTAATCCTGGAAAACCCTTATGGGGGAGAAAACCCAACAAAACTTTCTCAATAATAGATTGCCAATACAATGCCAAGACTTAGACCAAAACACTAAAGAATATCCAAGACTGGGCATGCTCCTCTCTTCTCCTTCTTCTAACTGCAACTACCTCCAAAATATGTGCACTTGTTGAGTGACTGAGTGAGCGAATGAATGAGGCACCATCCTCACTTATACACACTAGATGAGGGGGCTAGTGTTATGTCTCTTCAGTAAGCAGGGCTGACTTCTTCCAATAGTGGTTAGAACCACTTTAATAAACCCTAGGGGCCAACTTCTCAAATACCACCATATGAATATGGCTTGACCAATCTGCAAGAGGGGATTTGGTCTTATAAAATACCTAACATGATCAATCCACAAAATGGGATTTGATCTATGTAATAATAACTCAATTACAATTAGAATATTATTCATAGTTACAATATTTCAACACCCCCCCTTAACAAGAAGGGTATTCTACTGACATAACCCAATACAACATCATCAAGATAAACAGAGGTCAACAACATCATCAACATCTAGAACATTGAGTGGAATATCTAAAAATCATCATAATTTTTTCTCATCATCAATATCATCATTGTTCACAACATGGAGCTAGAGTAGTATCATCATCATCATTCACAACATGGAGCTAGAATAACATCATCATCATCATTCACAGCATGGAGTTGGAATAACATCATAGCATGGATTTGGAATAGCATCATCATCATCATCGTCAACATGAAGCTGAAACATAAACATCGATAGAATGAAGCTAGAGCAACAATCTCACCAACACGAGGCTGGTACATCATCATCATCAACACAAGGATGGTACAACATCATCAACAAAATGAGGTTGAATCGATCAACATCATCAACATGAGGTTGAGACAACAACATCATCAACACGAGGTTGAGACAACAACATCATCAACACGAGGTTGAGAAAACAACATTATCAACATGAGGTTGAGATAACAACATCATGATCATATGGAAACATAATGAGGTAGGTGCAACAACAACATTTTTTGGTACTTTGATAGACCATCCTTACCAGACCTTCGATATCTACCCAGGAATCATAAGATCCCCTAGGATATAAAATCCTAATGAAGCTACCATGTGGTACTCTAACAGACCATCCTTACCAGACCTTCGGGATCTACCCAGGAATCAAAATATTCCCTAGGATATAAAATCCTAACAGAGCTACCACTACTGACCACAACTGGTATATACATGCACAGGTACTCTGACAGACCATCCTTACCATACCTTCAGGATATTACAAGGGATGATCAATCCCATAGTATATAAAATCCTAATGGAGCTACCCGCTGTTGGTCAGGATACCATAGTATCATCAACATCACTCCCCCTTTCGAGGGAGGTCCTTTTGGAATATACCAAGCTTGTCTCAAAAGTATTCAAACTTTACACGAGAAAGAGGTTTGGTCAACACATCTACAACTTGCTTATATGTCCCAACATATTGGAGCTGTACAACTCCTATATGCACCATATCACGAATGTAGTGATACCGGATCTCTATGTGCTTTGACTTGTCATGGAACAGTGGGTTCTTCGTCATCTTTATACAACTCTGGTTATCACTTAGGATCACGGTGGCTTCCATTAGCATATCTAATAGACCTGTCAACAACTTATGAATCCATATGGATTCACAACTGGCAGAACATGCTGCAATGTATTATGCTTTTGCCGCGCTGAGAGAAATAATGGATTGCTTCCTTATCTACCATGAAGTCATGGCTGACCCCATACTGAAACAACATCCTGAAGTGCTCTTTCTATCAAAAGAACTTCCATCCCAATTTGAATCAGTATAACCATACAGTCTGAAGTCACGTTCTCTAGTTTAACATAGAACATAATCCAACATACCCTTAAGCTATCTCATCACATGCTTTGTAGCTACAAGGTGAACACGTCTGGGCTCTACTAGATACTAACTCAAGGTGTTCGCAACAAAGCATATATTTGGCCTGGTATTAATCAGATATATCAACAATCCAATAATATTCCTGTATAGAGTAGCATCAACCAAATCTGAAGTATCAACCAGGAGCTTCAAATTTTTTTCCATGGGTGTGTTCATGGATTTACATTCCAACATGTCAAATATTTTCATACTTCCCTTGGTTAAGGAAGATCTTCTCTAGGTTCTTCCAAACTTCAAGACCTAAGAAATAATGCATCAAGCCTAGGTCTTTCATCTCAAACTCTGCAACAAGCTTCTTCTTACAATATGTGATGATATTTTCTTCTCCTGTTAAGAATAGGTCATCCACATACAATTGCAATATAAATGGCTCATCATTCATAACCTTGAAGTAAAGGTTAGAATCAAATTTACTCTTGGTAAAGCCCAAGCTCATCAGGAAACTATCAATTCTACCATACCAAGTTCTAAGAGCTTGCTTCAACTTCTATAGAGATGTCTTCAACCTACAAACATGAGTCTTTCTATCTTCAAATTCAAACCTAATTTTCACATCACATTGTACCAACCTGGTACACTTTCTCAACTACAACTTAATTTGCAAAATCATGTGCTAGCTCTATGTGATTTCTGCAAAACAGTATCTGTCTCACTATTTGAGAGTATGTCTTCTACTCTCTCTGGAACCAAGACTCTGCGCCTGCAACTGCTATTTTTGAAGCTGAGAATGACTTTCTCTATTCTCACTATAGTTGTTGAACTCTGAGAGTAGCTCTTCTATTCTATCATTGAAACAACTTCATCTGAGAGTGGCTCAATAACTGATATTGAAAGTATCTCTTCTTATTTCATGGAGGTAACTCTATCTACTATTGTAGTCATGTCTTCATGGATCGACTAATGTACTACACCAATTGGCACCGAAGATAACTCAATCTCAAATATAGGGATTTCTCCCGCTGAATCTCATACTGTATTTGAATCATGGTTGTTCTGGTTGTCTTTACGAATACTGAAACTATTTCTTTGATTACTGGAGTAAGTGTCTCATCATAGTCTTCTCCCTCTTGATGGGAGAATCCTCTAGACACAAATTAGGATTTGTACATATTTATACTTTTATATGCAACATGCTTGATATGTTAGATCAATATTGGAAATCAACACTGACTTCCCTTATAGTCTCATGGAAAAATCCATATCCCAGTCCTTCTCTGTCACTGAAACAAGGGAATCTTCCCAATATATTTCATGTCTCCTAGAGGTATTTGAATCTATGATAGTATTCTAAACTCTTGGCATGTGTATGTGATTCCTAAAAGATGTCTCCTTTTCCTGTCTGATCCTCTCTGAGATCAAGATCACTCTCTTCTTGATTTATTCTAAGTCTACAAAGACTTCACAATCTCTACAAGATATACTTGGTGTTGAATACCAAGTCATAATATGAAAAAATGAGTCAGACTTCAAACGAATTATGCTTCCTGTTAAGGTGGCTTCATTATCCTTTTACCAAGTCTACTGTGCATTCTTGTTCTAATGTCCGGTCATCTTTGGAGCCTTCTTCTCCTTACAATCAATCTCCATATGAGATACTTTGTATTTCAAAAGTATTTTCTTTTTCATCTTCTTTGGTACATGAATGATCACGTATACAACTTGGATAGTCTTCTCCATGTCTCATCTATATGTTTCCTCTTGCAACTGTCACTAAAGATTCCTCAGGGTCATCACTTCTGACCTTCCCAGAACAAGATCGACAAGGGAGAAACAACAAAAAGAATAGTACTCTTTATAATAATGATAAAACAATAGCAAGAACAATCGTCACAATATCTCCTTTAGAGATATTATTCGTGACCTGCCTGAAACAAGGGTAAAAAGTAATAAATACAATACAAAATGAGAGAAACACTCTACTAGTGTTGTGATCAATGATTCCTCCATGGTAATTTGGAACCAAGACAAGAAGTTTCTCCTAGAGGAGATGTTAGTTGTATCTGGTAAGTGATTACAAGAAGCATTCATTTTAATAATGCTCACATGCTACCAAGTATAAAACCTTTTAAAGATTTCTTATCTCAACTATAATGTTTACTTGTAATGAGGTAGTTATCAAACTTGACATGTGCAAGTTTGAATATTATCAAATTAATCAATCAACCCTGGAACCTGGAGTATTGTCCTCAAGAATGAGTGTTGTTTCTTTTTTTCCAAGACTCCTTCTCTCAAGATGACAAGTATTCTCTTCAACCTGTCTTCTGTACTGAGATAATATTCTTTCTTGATAGAAATCTAAGTTATAGAATAAACTATATAATCTCATCTTTAATCAATCTAATACCTTGACTTTAATTTTGACCAGTGGTTAGTATGATGGTCATAACTTCAACATACAAGATGTTCATAATGTCATAACAAATAGATGCATATCAAACCTAGGGTGAATTATTCCTATGAATGTGTTGGATATGAGATCCTTATGGATCTATGACAAAAGATCCCTTCTCCTGCAAATACCCTTTTAAAACTAATAGTTTAAACATATGTAAGTACATACCTTTGATAGTATTGGCAGGTAGTGGCACCATATGACAACAGTGGAAATAAATAACAAACCTTTAAAAATTCAAAGGTGATGCAACCGATATTGATACTGCAACTGTAATTGCAACTGGTACTTCAACTACAACTGCAACTTAGGGTTTTATGAGGAAACCCTAATTTTTCAAACTTCATATTTTGGAATTCTGATCCAGGGACTAGATGTGTTGTGATGAGGCGAGTAGGTTGGAGTTGTCTGTTTTAAAAAAATTCAAGTTCTACTGCTTGAAATTTTACCTGCACAAATCTGGACTGGTACTTCTTGTACTGGTTCTGGTTACCTGGTTTTCTGGTGCCAGTCAAAACTGGGGTTTGACTTTCTGGAGGCTCTAGCCCCTAAAAATGTGTGTTCAAGATGCCAAGTGATGCGCTAGGCTAGGGCACACTTCCTTAGGTTATTTTTAGATAGAAATTCCTTTGCAATAAAAATCCCTAATTTTCTTGTATGGCAATAGTAATGTTTTTGGTTACCTAGTGAAAGGTGCTCTATTCAGTTCATATCTGATACCATGTTAAATTTAGAGATGCTATTAATTTCTTTTCAATTTACTAGAGAATACTAGCATAAGGATCATTGAAATATGCACACTCCAAAATATGCACACTTGTTGAGTGATTGAGTGAGTGAATGAATGAGGCGCCATCCTCACTTATATATACTAGCCGAGGGGGATCTAGGTTTGTGTATCTTCACCAAGCAGGGTCGACTTCTTCCAATAGTGGTTAAAACCACTTTAACAAACCCTAGGGTATGGCTTCTCAAATACCACCATATGAATATGGATTGACCAATCCACATGAGGGGATTTGGTCTTATACAAGACCCGACATGATCAATCCACAAAAGGGGATTTGATATATATAATAATAACTCAATTATAATTAGAATATTCTTCACAGTTACAATATTTCAACATCTTCAAACTTTTATGTCCATTCAAATTTAATTTTCTTCTTCTATAAAGATGTAATGGGATGAGCAATCTTGAAGAATCCTTAAAGAATATTTTGTAATATCCTACAAGATCCATGAATGACCTTACCCTGATTACATTCTTAGGTGTAGGCCATCCCCTAATATCTTCAATATTCTCTATATCTACTCCTATTCCTTCCTTAAAGATGATGTGTCCTAAGTAATGAATCTTTCTTTGATAAACATGAATACTTAACTTAACATATTGTTGATGCTTTCTTAACACTTATAGTACTAATCTCAAGTGCTCTTCATGCTCTTCCTCTAACTTTGAATAAATGAGAATGTCATCTAGGAATATAATGACAAACTTATCTAATGAACTTCTTAATATTCCATTCGTTAATCACATGAAGGTCGCATGTGCATTTGTCATTCCAAATGTCACCCCTACTAATTCATAGTGTCCATACCTAGTTTTGAAAGTTGTCTTATTGTTTTTTTCATCCTTTATTCTTATCTGATGTTAGCTTGACCTCAAATATATATTTAAAAATACATTTTCTCCCATATTGTTTTCACCATAAAAGGTTGGTGGCTTGATCTTCTTAAAATCTCCTTGCAAATGGTTTTGCTCATACCTTCTCCTTCAATGTTTGAATGGGGAAACTTTTGGGATACTTTATGATTCTTTGGATGAATATGGTTTCCTCACTAAATGTGTTGGTGACTAATGATTCCTTTGAGTTCTGGTAGCACTTCTTTAATGTCTAGATATTCCATGGTTTTCTCTTCTTGAATGTTTTTTTCTTCCTTCCTCGGACCTTGAATTTGATCCATTCTTCATTTTTTTTGCAAATGATTTAATATTTGGAGTAGTTGAGTGTTCAATTGATTTGCTTCTTTTTACTTTTTAACATCCTCTCATCATCAATTGTACAACTTTGCCCCTCCATATTCAAGCTCCTTATAGTTTCTATAAGCTCTAATAACTCCATTCTCTTTCTATTCCCATTAGACACTATTTATTCTACATTGATTTTCAAGCCTATGACTTATTCTTCATGGATGTAAGGTCCTTTTCCATTTTCCATGTCTCCTCTTCAATGATATTTTCAATTTTGTTATTTATTTGTCCTTGATGTAGATTTGACTTAGCAAGAAGCGTGTATACTAATAAAACTATTAGATACATCTCAATTTGGGTTTTGTAGCATTTTATCTCAAATGTTGGTAATTATTCACTCCATTAGTTTGATCAAATCAAGGTTATTGCCCTCTTTCTTCTCAAGTTTTGAACAATTATAAAACACTTATCCAAAATATGAGACATCACATTATTTTCCTCTAAGTTATGTTTTCAATGACCATCCATACCCAATTTGGACTTCTAAGTTGAAAGTTATGGCTCTTTGAAGTTATTGTTTTTTTTATGTTTTCTACTCAATAGACATGTGGCCACTATGAAACTTATAGTCATGGATTCTCTAATTCAACTCCCTAATCAAATTATTTTTTTCCTCTAAGAAAATTTTGAGTGCATTCTGTAAATGTGTTGAACCTGCACATAATAGATCTAGCTAGAAAATACTACACGCATTTGTAGAGAGAAATTAGAAAGAAGAAGAAAGAGAGAAAGAATGGAAGAATTCTCATTAACTGTATTCCACACTCAAAGAGTGAATAATTTACAATAGATATAGGATACATGAGTAACTAATGATCCATAGTGGTGGTCTAGAGTGATCTGGACACACCAACAGTTACGGGAGTGAACTGCAACCTAGTCTAGTCTCTCAGGAAGTTACGGGAGTGAACTGCCACCTAGCTGAGTTAACTAGTCAACTAGTCTTTAGTTAAATGACTGAACAAAGAGTAGTGAGGAGCTAACTTAGGAAATCAAGGGTAATGTGCTAGTCTGGTGATGATTCCAAGGAAAATGCGCATTAGCTGGTGATGATCGCAATGTTGCATGGTGACAAAACCAATGCAACATCTAAACTCAACTCAACTAGTCAAACTGAAGTGTTAAATGAAAGAGAGTATTCTCCCCTAAAATATAGGAGACTGGATAATGACTAATTATGAATAATAAACAAGGAAAAACCTTAGTAAAAATAAATCATAGGTGTGTGTGAACTAACTCCAACACCCCCCCTCAACATCACTATGGTGAAAATAAAGAATGGGTCCCGACAACAAGGCCATGTTAGGTTCTCAAATACAAAAGATACACTGAAATAAACGAGGAAAGAGGGAAAACCTCATGGGAACCCCCCCTCCCCCCC
>ML786186.1:653515-675806 GCA_009831015.1 Picea engelmannii | reverse complement strand
ATACCAAAACCCGATCCCCGAAACTCCGAACAGGGCTATGATCTACGGATCAGATTCATTCTTATCCAACGGCTGTGATCACTTCGTGAAATCGCATTTCGCGATTTCGGAGTTCTTGATGCATTGTGTTCTTGACATATCAAGTCCCGATCCCCGAAACTCCGATGCCACCTGTCCTCTGCGCTGGTTGTGCCACGTGTCGCTTAGCTGACATGGTCTGTTGACGTGGGTCAAGTCGATGTTGATCTGACGGTTCAGATTCCGTCGGGATTTCGCATATCGCGAAATCGGGGATTTCGCATATCGCGAAATCGGGGATTTCGTTGTAGAGTGAACTTTTCCTTATGAAATCCTGATCCCCGAATTGCCGATGAGGCCTCCTGGCTGCCACGTGTCCATACAAATGAACGATCCAGATCCCTGCTTGATTTAACGGTTGCGATTAAATCGTGAAATCGCGTCTCGCGATTTCGGGGTTTTCATTGTCGAGCGAACAGGACATTTCAAAGTCCCGATCCCCAATTTGCTCCTTTGGGTTATCTCTCTCGCAACTTTTATAGATCTGACGGCCCTCGTTCTTTCAGGAAATTTGTATGAGATCCTACGGTCACTGACTCTTCTTCCTTTTTCCTCTGTAAGCTCTTGCTGCGCGCGTTTTTTTCAAGGCTGTTCCTCCTGAGCTTTTACTTCCAAATCCCCACGGGGTTTTATCCTTCTTATCCTGCTGTCTCTACTATTGCCATTAATGACAACAACCATCACTGCATTCTATCCACTGAATTTGCCAACAAAGATTAACACAAGTATCACAAACATAGAATATGTATGGAGGTCTTTAGGCATTAATGATATGACATAATACGTGCTAGGAATTTGGCTAATGAATCCAATAATTTGAAACTCATTCATGAAAACTGTAGGTGAGGTGGAGATAAATTCAAGCATGAAAGGTATTCTTTGCATAAAGCAAATTGATAATAAATATCAAAAACCATACATGGCTATACTTAGAATCCTTTAATTGTACTATAGATATTGCAGAAACATTCATGACAAGATACAAAATGATACTAAATATCATAACCTATTTATAAATGTTCAAAGAATCCTTGCAATATCACTAGCCACAAGGAAGTTGTATCATAACTTATTCATTAACTGTGAACATAGAAACAATGTAGATAGGATGTATAAATTCTACTAAAAAAAGAAATGGAATAAATAAGAAAGAAACAATAAAAAGAGATGAAAGAAACAAGAAAGAAACAATAAAACAAAGGAAAATTGGTTCTGCAACCATGTGTGTTGAATCCTTTGGTAGAAACTCTAATCTTCAATAATAGAATGACCCCATGGGATACAAATAAACTCAATATCCATGCTATAAAAACTCCAACCTTTTCTAAGTATTGACCGCTACCTTTTATCCTTTTCTTGATTACTGATTTCTAGCCTCTTTTTGTGTAACTACTTTCTAAAATTAGAATTGGAGATAATATGATTTGGGGCATCTTGACACCTCAGGAAATTGGTGTCCTAATATTCCCCCAAAATAATAAAATTGATGCTATTTAACCTCCAACCATTCCAGTTGTAGTAACAATTTACTATTTGTCGTATCTCTCCCAAAGGTTGAGTAGATTTTGATGCTTTTTGTATTCTTCCATGAACTTTAAAAACTAATCCTTATACCCTTTGACATGATGCCACTTGTCATTTTTTTTTTCTATATTTTACAAACTTGTTAAGGGGATTAGATCACCGTTTCTTTAGTCAATATGTAGTCATATTTGCTCATTGGATCCACCATTTCTAAAGTTCTACTCATATATCCAAATTTTGCAAATCCATAAATTATGGTGGTAAAGTTCATGGTGATGGTCTTGATCAAGAGTTCTAATGGCATGGTCTATGTTACCAAGTTTACAAAATGAATTTGAAATAATGTTATAAGCTACAAAATCAAGCTTGAAACCTTTTGTCAACATCTCTTTTAAAATAAAATGGCAAAGGCATTTGCACGGTCATTTGATTTCACATATCCATTAATTGACATTGAATACATCTTTGTTCTATGTTTTAAACCATAAGCCTCCATTCCCTTACTCATCTCCATTTCTTTAGAATCCTATCGCCTTTGGTATAGAGATGCATAAGACACCCATAGATGATAACTGAAGGATCCATGCTTATCATATTTGGTAACAAAACCTTCTCTAATTAAATGAACTCTTTGCCTCATTAAATTTTTTCACATAGTTCTATAATGGGATTTCATGTCAATTATCTTACCAAGAATAGATTTTCTATCCTCTACATTTTCTAAATTATTATGAAGTGCTTAATAGACCTCATTTATGCAAACATACTAAAGGAGGATATGTGACATGGGCCCGATCTACTATTGGGAGAGAAAAAGTTTGTGGAATGATATTCAAATGATCTATAATGAGAATGCTCTATCAAACACATCAACTGAACCAAGTTGTAGTTGTTTTCTTCTATGCTAGGGAGTACATTTGAAAAAGTGGACACATGCAACTTTCACAATAGACATAAATATGTATAGTGAACTATAAACTCTGCAAGAAAGGAATCCCACACCTTTAGAAATGAAATAGTTAGTTTCTCTTAAATGATAGCTAGATTATCTAGATTTTTCAGAACTTCGGGAGGATGATATCGATTTGTCATTTTCATGTTTCTCATTTTGATCGAATTTGAAGTTACTCTTGTAGTAGATGTCATATATGTTAAGTGAAAAAAAAAGAGACAATCAAGTAACTTGGATTTGGCACCTTCAGCTGATTTTGTTTAGTGCTAATAAAAAACTATTGGCATGCTTCCTAACAACAAAAGAGGGGGATGATGTGATTAATCGTCTCCATAAATATGATTTCACTCTTTCCCGATGTCCTTGGGAGGAGATAGAGTGACATAATTTTATCCTCATTAACACAATCAAACTTTTGGAGTTGTTTGGCGGCAATGATGAGAGAATGAATGGAAGAAACAAACTGAGCCATTGCAACCATTCAATAAAATATTTGAGTTATTCTATGATTATCATTTCCCATATTCCATAAAAAGGTCAAAATAAGAAAGTAACCCTTTGGATCCATCTTCCATTATCTGGTCATGACTAGCTACTCCAATAGATCCACCTTCCATTATCTGGTCATGACTAGCTACCCCTACAGATCCACCTCTTTGACTACCTCCAGGAAATGAACCTTCAAGTCATAACCCACCTAAACCTCTTAGGGATTCTATAATTTCAGAAACTTCTTCAAGAGGAGTTGTGATCATGTTTACATCACATAATGGGTAAGCTATCTGATGTTTAAGTAATCTTGCACCAAATTAGTACACATGTGGTTCATCATAGATATTAAATTTAGTGCCTAGAAAATCAGAGCTTAGTTTTCATACATAATTATCATTTCCTTGGTCAATCTTTGTTCGAAATATTCAAATATTTAGATTGTCAAAAGGTCCCTTATGCGATACATGTATTTTTATTCCTATATGCAAAATTATGAGAATTGTGGTTGAGGATTTCAACACTATATACATGGAAAAAAATATGGTTCAAACTCTAGCATTGTGGTTGAGGATTTCAACACTATTTTGATACACTTAGAGAAAAAGGGAGGTGATATAGTTCATGACCCCATGAGAGAAATAATGGAGGACTTAATTTCTGATTGGGATCTTTCAGATGTAAAACTAGCCAAAGGAAAGTATAATTGGAGTAACAAAAGAGTGAATCCTAGTTTCATTGCGGCTCGTTTGGATAGGTTTCTCATTCATAGTGATTTTTAATCTCTAATTATATTATCTCTTCTAAAATTATACCTTTTGTTGTCTTCGATCATAAGCCTGTTGGTCTAACCTTTGAACCCTTAGAAAATTTTGGGCCCATTCCTTTTATATTTAACCCTCTCTGGCTTCAAAAGGAGGAAGTTTTGGCGCTTGTAGAGGATACTTGGGAGAAACCAATTACAGGGTCTTTGAATTATATCTAGGAATCTAAACTAAAGGTAGTCAAACAGATTCTGAAATATTGGGTTAAAATATTATATATTCCTCTAGAGAAAGAAAGGAAAGAATGTCAAAAACAACTAGAAGGAATACAAAAAAAAATGGAAGAGGAGTAGGTCACTGAGCACATGTTATAGGAAGAAAGAGACACGAGCCAAAAGTTGCATGCGGTCTTTAGAAATGAGGAAGAGGAATGGTGATTAATATCGTGGAGCCTTTGGTTGAAAGAGGGAGATAGAAACACTTATTTCTTTCACAAGAACACTAAAGCACAAGGGCATATGAATATAATTAAAATAATGTACTTAGAAAGAGGGTAGAAGATAGAATATTTCATAGAAGTGAAAGAAGCAGCTAGGCAACACTTTGTAGAACTTTATGCAACGAAGGAAGAAGAATATAGAGAAAAAACCAAAGAGATCATGGAACACATTGACTAGACTATGAACATATTGGTTTTTGTTGTAGAGTCCTTTTTGAGCATGGGAATGTAGCAACGTCCTCTCTGAAGGAAAAGGATTTTCAATATAATAGGCAGAATAATAACAAATCTTATTGTTGTAAATCCCAAGCTAGGTGCAACAACCCATAAACTACACCTAACAAGAAACTTGGGTCTCAACCTAGAGTGAAGAAGACATCCCAAAATGGAGGTGCCTACCCTTTCGTCCAACACACAACGGGCCATTATATTATTAGGGAGGAAGGATCAACCTTCAACATAACCTATGAGTTGAATTTTGGATCCACTCAAGGGAACGAGGAGAGAGATCCACATAGGGAGAATGTCACATTAGGGCACAAGGTCCCACAACCATATGGAGTTGCACAAGGGGTAGAGAGCATGTAGGTAGAGTTGGGAGTCCTATGGTCATACAACCATATGGTATCTCATGGGAATGATTTCTTGGATGCTTTAATTATTAGAAGGGTGGATCAAATTCTTTTGTACTTAGAGGGAGATCACTAGTTTGGGCCATTGAAGAAGAGGATCATGTGTATGGAAGGAGGACTTGTTCTCCACTAGAGTATTTTCCTTTGAATTGTGGATATTTAATTAGATCTAGTTGGAACGTTGTGTCCTAATTGATTGGAAAGTTTGAAGGGGTTGTAGGCCCAAAAGTTAACTCACAAGAAGAATGGTTGAGATGACTTAGGATGTGTAGGTTGAGGGAATTTCAAAGGAACTAGAAATAGTTTCAAAGGAAACACTACCTGGCGTAGAAAATGTTAGGGGGGGGGGGCTAAAATTGCAGAATTAAAATGGATTGAAATAAAATGACATGAAGCACATAAAACTATTGTAATAAATTGCATGAAAATACTACATGAACTTGTAAACTACTATAGAAATGAGAATATAATATAAAAGAGGGTTCTTTTCATTCCCTTGAGTGGGACCTACTCAAGGTCTCTACAAGAACCCTTGGTGAAACCATAAGTTCTCGAAAATGTAGTCTCCTTATCAAGAAATTTAACTCATGACAACAATGTGTCCTCTACAATTTGAATTCACTATCATAATTATGAAAGTATTATTCCAAAGACAAACTATGTACCAATCATTAGATCAAAACCTCAAGCATGCTTAAATTCATATAAAATAAAAATTAAGCCAACGTATATCACATAAACTCATCAACTCAATTACTCATAAAATTCAATATGCATGGGGAGATAAATGGTCCTAGAAACATGCCAAAGTAGATTTGTAGGTGAAATATTTCAACGATTGATCAAAATATGTTTAAGTGTTTATATATTATTGCACATCGACTTCTAAAATTACTTATATCTCAAAAATGTACTAATAGGTCACAACCTAGAGAGACACCAAATTGATGTATGAGATCCACTTGTTTGTGGGACAATGAATAAACCCTCTATTCATCCCACAAACATATGGGTCTCATACATTAATTTGATGCTATTAATGTCCTAGAAATTATGAATATCTTAACAATAATCAAAATTGTATTTTTACATTTCTATGTCTCCGTAAGTTCTACATCGAGTTCTATACTTTAAAAAACACGTCAAAAACCTTACCTTATCATTTTTCTTTCGCCATATCCATTAGCCCATACAAATTGATACGATTTTTCCACGAGATGAATTTCCATCACCAAGACCTACATGAATCATAGACAAATTCTTTATATGAGTAAATAATATATAAACAAATAAACATGTATTTAGTTATGTAAAATACTCTAGAAAAACCTTAAGTGGTCGCATACCTTAATTAGATTCTCTTTGTTTCGAGAATAGGTTATTCTCTACTGAACAGGGCCAACCACATGAAGGAAGAAGCTCATATGGCCCCTCTCCCCGCCCCCCCCTTCCCACACATCGCTCTCTATTCCCCATACCCAACAAATGATTTTGTTTATATAGAAAACATATAGACATTCATGCATAACTAGGATAGTCATCAAAACATATGAACATATAAACATTGAAGCATAATGTTGTAATTCATATGAACAATGTTTCATACTAGCAACATCGATAAACATCCAAATACAAGTCATGAATTTATACATCTATTTTTTCTTTGATTTATGTTTTTTTACATTCATAAAATTGATGATTGAGGTATCATAATCATCCTTTGACACTGTATTTATTGTGCCCTGTCCTTTTATTGTTTGTGTTTCCATGTGCTCATGTACCATACTTCTGGTACGTAGCTGAGAAGGGCGTGGAGGCATATGTGTAGGGGCGTGAAATGCAACAATGAAAAATGATCATATCGATATGTTGAAATATAATTGAAATAACTATTTCATTATTTTGATTAACATTACAATATTGCTCTTTACTTGTCTATGTAACTGTGACAGTTGGTGCATTAATTTCTTGTCCACTTGGTTCCTCTCGTAGTTCACCCTCCTGAGCTACATGATCTTCCATTTAAAGAAGATAATATATAAGTATAAGTCAGGAAATAAATATCTACAATCACAGTAAATATTTGTAATTCTGAAGAATACATACCGGAATGGGTACTCTACTCCCCACTATCATTGGACATTTGCTCCCTAGTATGAAGTGGTGTCAATTGAATACCTCTAGATTCACTGTTGCGGTTGCAATGTTTCTTGAAAACAAACATAAATACTTAGTTAAGGGTGATATAATAAAATATGAATAGACTTTACAAGTATGATACTACAGTTTCCTTATTCATTTTATTTACCTGTGTGGCTGGGGAGATTGGAGTCTACCCCAAGCTTCTCCTATATTCAATCACACTTTTAAAACCATGCTTGTAACCAAGCTTTAGGTCCTCCTCGATGGTATCAACGTCGAACATATTTAACTGCAATGCATAACACCATTAAAATTACCAATAACAAAAACAAATACTTGTTTGCTACTGTTAAATAAATATTCACCACAGTTAATCATTTAATTCTTACGATTTGAGATTTTAGTTTTCCATAGCCACCCTGGCCTATTTTATGCTTTCTGCACTTTTGCATTCTATCCTTGGTTTCTTTTGAGGTGTCAGGTAGCCTATATATGGAATTTTTGAAAAAAATTAGATATCAGAGTTGTTACTTAAAACAAGAAAGAAAAACATAAATGAGCATATTTCACTAATAAGATGACATGTGTTGTACCTTGCTTGACAAGGTTGTGGATGTCTTCCTTGTTTTTTAAACAAGTTCTCCTTTGCATCCTCTATCATGGCCTTCCACTCTTTCTCTGGAACCATGGGAGGGCGCTCATGCTTGAGGTCTAATTTAAATTTCTCCTTATATTGGGCCCTGGTATATTTTAAATTATCACTGGCTAACTTTGTAACCACTTTCTTGTTGAACATATTACCGAACAAGTTTACCATGTGGCCTATCAATTCATCTTTATTTTCGCTATCTTTTCCATTCCACCGTGTGCGAATGGTGGGGAAAAATATCTCCAATGCTTTGTCATTCAAGTTTCTATAGAAAACATTGTTTCCTTCAGAAACGTGTTATCCATTAATTTATAATAATCTCAACAAATATCCATTTCAATTTCATGATAAAAATGAATCAATTAATTAACAACTTCCTACAATCTTCTGAATCTTGATTGGAACACATGCATCATCCACCAGAAAGGTGAGATCTAGTGATCCAGTGCTCTTAATTCGTGTTTCTCCATGAATATCTTCCTCTCCATCTACAATATGTTCATCTTTGGATTCATGTGGAGTTCCAGGCTCCGGCTCATCATGCTTCGACATGTCATGTCGGTCAACATCATTGCGTTCATCAATGGATTCGAGGGGAACCTCAGGAGGGTCAAAAATCCTCACTTGTACTTTGCTATGTCAAATTTTTTGTTGCATTGGACCATCACTGCTACTTATAACAGTTGCAGGCTCGACAGGTTCTCCTCACTTGTACTTTGCTATGTCGACTTTTTTGTTGCATTGGACCATCACTGCTACCTATAACAGTTGCAGGCTCGATAGGTTCCCGAGGCACGAGGTTTAAAACTCCTATAAACGTAAAAATTTACTTTATCATATCATATAGAAAATATTAAACAAAAAAATAGATATGAAATTGTCATAGCTGATAAAAATATGTGAAGATACCACTTACCCCAAAATTAGTTATTAGATTTCGTAGCTCTGTAATTTTTGCCCCGTCCTCCTGTGTCAGGGGTATTTTGCGAAACAAACCTAGATATTCTATGTTTTCTTTCTTCAAGGCCTTCTCGACAATTACTATTGGGTAAGGGGAATAAAATATTTTGTCCTCATCAAGATCCTCAGTGGGTGACTTCCCACATTGACCATGCCACAATACATTGATGAATAAAATTAATGAGATGAACTTTAACATTTGAGAAATTTAGTTATTGTAGTCATAAGTTATTACTATATTTAACATTTACTTGCTGAGGCTTAGCAGGTGCCTTTCCATGGTCACCCTGGACAGATGTAGCGGGTGATTTTCCACGGTCACCCTAGACAAATATTGACATAATAAATCAATCAACAAAAGTTATGAAATTCACTTGTAACATTAAAAAAATGAAATATTACAGTAATATTAGAAAAGAAATAATGAAATTTCAGAAATTTAGTTGTTGTAGTCATAAGTTGTTACTATATTTAACATTTACCTGCTGAGGCATAGCGGGTGCATTTCCACTGTCACCCTGGACAGATGCAGTGGGTGATTTTCCACAGTCACCCTGGACAGATGTAGTAGGTGATTTTCCACAGTCACCCTGGATAGAATTTGACACAATAAATCAATCAACAAAAGTTATGAAATTCACCTGTAACATTAAAAAAATGAAATATTGCAGTAATATTAGAAAACAAATAATGAAATTTCAGAAATTTAGTTGTTGTAGTCATAAGTTGTTACTATATTTAACATTTACCTGCTGAGGCACATCGGGTGCATTTCCATGGTCACCCTGGACATATATAGTGGATGATTTTCCATGGTCACCCTGGAGAGAAGTTGACACAATAAATCAATCAACAAAAGTTATGAAATTCACCTGTAACATTAAAAAAATGAAATATTGTAGTAATATCAGAAAATAAATAATGAAATTTCAGAAATTTAGTTGTTGTAGTCATAAGTTGTTACTATATTTAACATTTACCTGCTGAGGCACAACGGGTGCATTTCCATGGTCACCCTAGACAGATGTAGCGCGTGATTTCTCACGGTCACCCTGGACAGATGTTGACACAATAAATTAATCAACACAAGTTATGAAAGTAATTGTAACGTTAAAAAAAAAAAATATTGCAGTAATATCAAAAAATAAATAATGAAAAATAAAATATATGCAGTAAAAAATTGAAATATTGCAGTGATAAATTATAACAATGATTGATCAAAGGTTGATTTGAATGGTGTGTAAGATATTTACCCCCATAGCCACACTCCCTCCATCTATTCGATTTAAGTTGTAATCCATCAACAACTCTTCACCTGGAACTATTGTTTTTGTTGCACATACAAATATATGATTTCCTTCGCGTCCCTCAAATACACAATTCAGTTTCTTAGTTGTTTCCACTGGTTGTGCACTATTTATAAAGCCCACAATGTTTCCAGAATATTTTGGCCTTCCATATATATACATAGTTTCCCCTTTATTTGGATTGTTATCTACTAGTTGTATATAATTTGCGGTAATTCCGTATCTCCGCATACTTCGCATATATCAGGCCAACATCAACCAATGATTGTGTTTGTATAATGTTCGAAAATACTCCATAATTCAGTTACAGTTCCATAGCCGACCTTTATGCCATCCATGGAAAATAACCCCAATCCATGTAAGGACGAAGGAGCAATGCAATACATCCTCCCACTAATGAATAAATCTATGTCCACTTCAGGTAGCTCCTTAGGTACCCATCGTTGCACTAGATGTCTATACCTCAAGGGAAACTCAATGTCACCTATGCTCTCAGCATCATAATTACATGACCCTCCATTGGAAATACAAAATTGCATGCGTATACAAAATCTTTTCCTTACCTTTTCAGATCTAGTTGATCTAGAACTGATAGATCTAGTACAACACGTCTCGCTTTCAACCTCTCTGAGTATATCTTTATCATCACTTGAGGAATATAGATCCGACAAATACCAATTTGGTGGTACCTACACTTGTTAAAACAAGAAGATAAGTTATTGTGTGAATATAAGTTTGTGGTACCAACACTCGAAAAAATGAGAAGATAAGTTAGCGAGCAAATATTTAGGGAACCCATGTTTTTCTTGGAGAATATACTTGATTCTGTTGTATGTAAAAAAATTATTGGGGTCCTTGTTTACTTGATTCATATCATACTTGGCATCCCATTATTGTTATCTTGGTATGCTTTGGGGTGTGAGTCTTCTCTTTTATAGAATGACATTAAAGTCCCAACATTAGAGGTGTATGAAATTCGCTAGGATATAAAGAGGCATTAAAGTCCCAACATAAGGCTTGGGAATTGATGTATATAGGGTGATGAAGGAAATGCATCCTTAGAGAGGATATTTAGGGTCTATGATACTAAAAATTCTTAGTGGATGACACTTTTCTTGATGATACTAAAAAGGCTTAGTGGATACTCAACAAGATAGATGCTTTAGAATTAATGAATCGTTGGAGGATACTAAAAACGATAGATGCTTTAGAATTATTGAATGGTATCCCAAGGGTGCTAAGGCCTCATATAAAGATGGTTCAAGTGACAAGGTTCAATGACAAGGAAAGATAGAAGTTATATGAGAAAGTAAAAGTGTTCTTGCAACAAGTATACGTGCCAATACAAGTTAAAGGAAAGGACAAACTCTTATATGACACAATAGATGCTTGCACTAATCAAGATAGGTACATTAACAAACTAGTAAATTTGGGTCATTTTGAGATGGATATTTCGACTCTTTTGCGATGTTATTGTTACACGTCAAAATTACTCAATTGGATAAGTGTCGCATGTTCCTCTCAATTGTCGTAAGTGTCACATCTTCCTTACAACTTTCGCAAGTGTCACAAGTTGTTCACAAGTGTCGCAAACAATGTTCGAGCATACTGCCATGCCGACGACACTAAGGAGGCACTTAAAACACCTCATATACTTGATCTAGAGAAGAGGAATTGATTAAATGAAGTCAAAGAACTCTTGACACCTGAGAAGGGCTTTCAATCAAAGGTTCTGGGGGTGAGCGCTCCCCTATATCAGTCTAGGGAGCGCTGGCACTCCCCTATAAGGCTTCAGGGAGCGTTATAACGCTCCCCTTCCCCCTATGAAGGAGCACTATCCACCTTTGGAGTGCTGGCACTTCCCTCCAGCTTCCTAGGGAGCGCTACAGCGCTCTGATGCCCCTTTTGAAGGAGCGCTGCCTAATATGTGGTAGTAGTTGGCCCGTTGAGGAGAATAAGGGGTGGATATTTCAAGATTAGAAGGCAGTTGAATTCGAATTCTTGGTTTCATCAGGAGATCCCTGATCTAAGGAGGAGGTTCCCCAACTTGTTCCAAAGATAACTCAAGAGGTTAAGCTCCTCTTAACCTATATAAGAAAGCTCTATGATGGTGAAAAGGGGGAAGAATTGCTAGTATGAAACCTATAATCTCATAGGAAACACACAGTCAGTCAAAGGAGAGTGATCAGTGAAGTTGCTGTTACCCAGGCTGTGGATCTTTCGAACAAGGGTTAGACGAAGGGGACTTGACGAAGCTGTCGCATTCGCATCTACGATTGTAAGTACTGCTGTCGTTATTCTCATTAATATGACATGCTTGGCCTGTTTCTTTCTAGTTTGTGTCTGATGTTACATGAAATTATCATTGATAGATAGATCTGTTTTCAAGCTAATATCAATAGAGTAGGAAGTGGTCGTATCTTGTTTGTCTACAGAGCTCAGCGAGGAGCAAAGAATCAGAGCGCGACTCGGAGCGTGCAGGGACAAACATCGATAAAAAGGGTACTTCTGTTATCCTTCCTTCTCATGTATTAGTTTAGATAGATTTGAAAGGAAGTCAGTGTCCACGTTAAGCATTTTCTGTCTTAGAGTTAAGGTCAAGCTCTTAGAGGCAATCTACCTGTCCGCAGGGAGATTTTCCTACAACAGAAACTGGTGACTCCACTGGGGAGATAGCCTCAAATCGAAATTTCTTGTTTCGATTTCTCCTCATTGACCTTGTTCTACCCATTAATTGTTTCAAACCTGGTTCACTCCTCTTTTGATTGGTTTCATGAGCTGATTGGCTCCCTAACCCATCATACTCAGCCTAATTGTTGAGATTGAATTGCAATTTTTGGAATTTTTGACATTTTTGGGAGTTTTTGAACCTGGAGCCCCTGTCCTTGTGTTAACAGAGCGCCAGCGCTCCCTCATAGCCTTACACAGAGCACTATAATGCTCCTTGCCTTTGGAAACAGAGCGCCAACCCTCCTTTGGCCAATAAACCTTCCAGAATTGCTTCTTCTAGGTTTTGCCTCTGTGTCTCTCCTGCTGGGTAACCCTGTGAGTCAATGCTTCTTCCCTTCTAGCCTTGACATCTGTATTTTTGAATAACGAACATCTTACTATTTGGATTTTGTATCCTTCTTCACTATTGTTATTGAGTTTTTCTGTTGTTTGGAGTCCGAAACCCATGCATTCTCTTTCTCTCTTTTCAATTGAGTAAAAACCCTGGTGAAGGTCATCAGAGGCCTACAAATCTCTTCATCCTGATTTTAGTCAAGATCATTGTTCTTCAACTTTTTCTTTTGGGTGTGAAGTTTGATTTCTCTTTGATTGTTTCTTTTCTTTCGCTTTTCGTTTTGATTGCAACGAAAGGGTGTATTGTTTGTATGACTTTTTCTTGTGCTGGTTTGATTTTCATTCATCCAAGAAGATAATTAGCAAGACAAGAATTGTGTTGAATTGATCATTATTCATACACAAACAATAAGAAGCATATTCATGATTGATTGTGCATATTAGAATGTATCTCAAAAGTTTTAGCATCACATCAGGATTTGATTGAGAAAAAAGAATTGTTTGAGGACATTCCTTGTTTGTGCTTGTTAGTGAAAAAAACTCTCTCTCTCTCTCCCTTAGATAGATATTCATCGAAAAGAAATGAATTCTTATCATCTCTGATGAATTTTTGGGATTGAGTCATAATTCCATTCGTTTCACTTCCATGCACCCCTTTTTGAGTAAAGAACAACTATAAAAATCAACGCTAATTAAAAATTATCTATAATTTTTTCTTTTCTAGGATCCTCCACCAATAGTAGAATAGGCTTAGTACTTTGGATTAGGCTGTGAGCATAACTCTCCAAAGTTTTCCAAAACAAACAGTAGCATCTTGAGTTAGGGAGAGTCAAATCCAATCATCGTATAAGTCTGCCTGGGATCCCCCTCTCACACAGGGGTTACGCACGAGGTCGCATTCAGGTGAGCTATGGGGACTAACCCTCCGTGGTTTAACTGATTGTGGTGGTCAGATCGTATTATGGGGGTCACTTCAAGGTAAATCCACAATTACTACGTGGAATCATTTTACCTGATTTCGGGCTCGATACCCTGCCCGTATGTTCGGATCAGACTGTCGATTGTTCCCACCCAGGGGCTGAATGCGAATTGGTAACCTTAGTGGTCGTAATCTTTAGGGTCTTACACCAGGTGACGGTGACGGGAAGTCTCACTGTACCTGGAGCAGACATTGGTCAAACTCACTCAGGCTCCTTGGAGGGTAAATCCACAATTACTGCGTGGAAGCTTGCACCAAGGCGTAAGTCCGTTAAGCAGGTCGCCATTGTAACTATTCCACCCTATCCCCGCCCCTTCTGGACTTTATCACACGATGTTGGATTTCATCACCAACTAGTACGGTCATCAAAAGAAGGTCTTGTTTGCTTGGTTGTGATTCTTAGATTTCTATTAGCGTATGTTGTTTCTTTTCGGTAGTTGGCCGTAGATCTCTTTCGCCGATTCTTCTTCACCAACATCGAACCTCCACGCCGTTCGTGGAGGCTACAGGGACTTCCTCCAGAAAATATGGAAGAAAATACCCCTTTACCCCCTCATTCTACGAAGGAATCTCCTCAACAGAGCGAGGTTCAAAACACTACAACTTCCCAGGAAGAAGTTCCCACTCCTTTGGATAATTTTTGAATTGTCTCAGAATCTCCGAAAGCTTACCGCATTCCGGAGGGATATGAACGACGTATCCTCCAACTGAATTATGCTGGTGAATTTACCGTCATCAATCCTTCTGAAATTTCGGCCGGGTCCCATCAAAACCCTTTAGCCAATGACCCTTTTTGGACTGCAGACATTGTTCAAAGTCCACCACGCTTGGTGCAAGATCTTTATGGAACAGGGGAAGGTGCCGACGCACCTTTTTCCTACATCGTACCCCTAAACCATTTTACCAGTACCACCACTTTTATAGCCACACCACCCGTTGGTCCGAACATACCGTCCGTTGGCCCAAGGTCTACTCTTCCCCTCCAGACGACCCATTCTACAATGGTCCCTGACATTCCGACCATTCCCGTCGGTAATGCGGTGGTCAATCAAGCTGCGATTGGCACACCTGTAACACCAAGACCTACACTCCCTTTTGGGTTCGGGGCACCGAATGCTTTCGCTGCCACCACTGCCCAACCTACTACTACCCAATTCATACCGGGAAGTTCCATACCTATCCAACAACCTGGAGGGACCGATCTTGGTGGTCCTAATCTGCTCGGTGACACCGGTCAATCTTTTACGTCTGGTTCTCAAATTCCGGGAACTCTACCTCAAGCTGGGGGGCATCCTCCTATCGGAGGAAAAATTTCATTCAAGGGGCACCCTCATACTGGGGGACAACCTCAATCCAGATTCTACCATCAACCACACGGAAAAAATGTGTCTGCCGCACCTAATCCGTGGAACGTCCTTTTTCAAGGGAACCCACAGTTCCCGACAGGACAAAATTCTCAGAATTCACAACAACCCCCTTTTGGACAAATTCCAAACCCAACCTATAACCCGCAAAACCCATCCGGTTATCCTTCACTCACACATTCTTCTCAAAACACCTCAAATCCTGTGAACTCTGGTCAAAACCAACCTCATACAAGAGGGCCCACTAGTTATAATTACCCACATAACCCGGTAATGGGCCCAACTGGTGTCCCTCTGCCACACCAACATTACCCACATAACCCGATAATGGGCCCAACTGGTGTTCCTCTGCCACACCAACATTACCCACAGGTTAATCGACAACTGCCTTTTCTAGCTACTCTGGATCTTCCAGACTTGTCTCGATTAACGAATGACCCTATTTATCATTCTCTGGTTTGGCCAGCTATTCCAGCTAAACTTCCTTCTGATATCCCAAAATTTGACGAAAAATATGGAGAAGACCCAAACAACCACGTGATGACTTTCCATTTGTGGTGTTCATCCAACTCCCTCATGGAAGATTCTATTCGTTTGCGTCTTTTCCAACGAACACTTACGGGTTCCACAGCAAAATGGTATATTGAACTACCACACACATCTTTTCACGATTTCAACTCCCTCGCCATGTCCTTCCTCACACACTTCCAATTGCCCATTCAATACGAGACGGGTACTGAACTATTAACCTCCCTTCGCCAGACAACTTCCATACATATCTCCGATCATATTCATGAATGGAGACGACGATGAAGGCTAATCAAAGCGGTCATCCCTGACCAATTGTTAGCAGAATGGTTCACTAAATCATTATTACCCCAGATCGCTCGTGATGTTGCCATGGGTGGTGTAGTCACCGAGGAAGAAGCCATTGCCCGAGCTCAGTACTTATATTTAGTCTATTCACAATCCGGTACTCTGTACGAGTTGATCCCAAACGCTACCCGTGCCACTAACGATCCATCCAAACCATCGTCTGCTTCCCACATGGATGGAGTTATTGGATATGTCAAAACCCAATCTACTACCCAGTCTACTGGAACGATTCAGTGGCCCGCTTCGACGACTGCTCCCAGTCCGACTGCACCCTCTTCTACCCCCCCTCAAACTCAGGTCTCTGAGGTGAATGCGGTCCAATCAACCCCTTCACAACAACTTGGGGGCAAGAAGAAAGTGAGAAATAAACCAAAGAAAAATAATAACAACGAACAACCCAAAACCCAACCGCAAACCCCTGCTGCCAGAAAACAACCACAACGAAAACCGAAATTCCCATGTCTCATTTGTGGAGATGATCACTACACTCGAGACTTCCCACATTGCGATGAAGTGGCCAAACTTTTCAAGGAAAATTCACAACCCGCTGTGCTTACTCAGCCTTTTCCACAGCAACAATATTTGGTTGCTCAAACCCCCATGCCGGGGGGCAGTTCCAACCAACCCCATGATGAGGCCTCGACAAGTGCCCACATTTACATGTTCAATGGGGTTAATCTAACCACTCGCTCTGCGACATATGACACGCCAGTTAAACCTGACAAGCCGAAAATCGCTAACGGTTCTCCACCGGACCCGTTACCATCCTCTGCGAATCCTCCGTCTGTTAGCCCTCCATCTGGGCCACTCCAGATTGAGAAACCATCTTTTGACTCCATCTTACGCCCTCCTAAGAGCACCATCCAGAAATCTACTTTCAATCCTAATTCACCGGCTGCCCAAAATTACAATATTGTAGAAGATTTGGCCCAAGCACCGTGTGCTATGTCCGCCTTGGAATTTCTACAACACTGTCCCAGCCAACGTAGAACACTCTTAGCCGCTATCGGTGCTTTTGATCCTGAGTCATCAAACAACCTCACGTTTAATCTGGACGACCATCAACCACAACTCTCCCACCAGCTAGCTTTCCAAATCGATGTTGTTGTTCACAATCAATAAATTCATTGAACTATCTTGGATGAGGGAGCCTCTACCTGTGTCATGTCTCTAGCTTGTTGGAAAGGCTTGAAATCACTTGCCCTTAACAAATCCCCTACGATGTTACGTGCTTTCGATGGACGAGGTTTTCATCCTCACGGATTATTACAATCCTTAGCCGTTCAGTTGGGCGGCAAAACTGTTACTGTTGACGTCGAGGTCGTCGATGCTCCCCTCGATTACAACCTATTACTCGGAAGAAGTTGGTTCTACGCTATGAATGTCGTCACCTCATCGGTGTTTCGATGTGTACAATTCCCCCATCAAGGCAAAATTTTTACTGTTGATCAACTTGATTTTTGTACACCCGATGCTCGCATCCCTGCCACCAACAACATTCCCTTTTTGGGAGACCACCTAGTTACGTATGAAAGCATTGGTGTTGGCTTATTGAAAGATTCTAGCCTTATGGGTAAGTTCCCTACACCACTTCCACCTACCACACATCATGTTTCCGTCATCAATATGGTCTCGACTATGCCTTATCAATCCTTGGAATCATCTGATCCGTGGATTGTACCTAGTCCTTTGGAATTCGATGTGCTCAGTGACACCATGCCACTTAGCCCAGCCGAGGCCGCATACGTAGCTATTCAATCTGCCTCTCCCTCTTCCAACAATTCACATTCGTTGGCACCCGATGCCTACTCGATGCCCTCATGTTTGGATTCCCTATCATCTGTCGTCGATTACATTTCCCACATTTTTCCTTCTGACGAATCGATTATGGAAATGCTCAACATCGATGATCTGCCTTGGGATGATAACCATCATCGATCCTCTTTTCTTCCGCCGTTGGAGGAAATTCACCGAGACATACACTCTGTCTCCCCTCCCGATGTTACCAATGCTCCGCAATCTTCTATCCTCACACAAGATACTCTCTCTGAGGGGAACATGGGTAACATCTCCACCACGATCATGATTGACATTTCGATCAAAGAAGGTGTCGTGGAAAACATCAACCTTGGTGCTAATTGTACACCTGACGAAGTGGTTTCTTACACCGCTTTGTTTAAAGAATTCCACAATTTCTTCGCATGGAGCTACGAGGAAATGCCTAGGATTGACCCTTCGATTGTCGTGCACGAAATCAAAACTTACCCCGACGTGAAACCCGTTCGACAAAAAATTCGCCCGGTTCATTCCAAGAAAATCGCATCTAGAAAGGCAGAAGTTGAAAAACTTCTAAAATATGGCTTTATTTATCCTGTCCCTTTGGCAGAATGGGTCTCCAACCTTGTTCCGGTTGCCAAGAAACAAGGGACCATCCATGTTTTCATTGACTATCGAGATCTCAACAAAGATTGTCCCAAGGACAACTACCCTACGCCCTTCATCGACCAAATTATCGATAATTGCTCAGGGAGCGTAATCTTCTCTTTCATGGATGGCTTTTCTGGATATAACCAGATTGAAATCTTACCTGCTGATCAACATAAGACAACCTTCATCTGCCCTTGGGGTACTTTCGCCTACCGAAAGCTACCTTTTGGCCTTAAAAACGTTGGTGCCACTTTCCAGTGGGCCATGTCATACGATTTCCACGACATCAAACATATAGCAGAACCATACCTCGATGATTTACCCGCCCATTCGCTAAATCGATTCGATCACATTGACCACTTAAGGGCGATTTTTCTTCGATGTAGGTTCTACCGTATTCGTCTGAACCCTCACAAATGCATTTTTGCTGTCAAATCCGGTCGACTCCTCGGTTTCATTGTCTCCAAAGACGGGATCAGGGTGGATCCCTTAAAGATTAAGGCCATCCTAGCCTTACCCCCACCTACCAATTTAACCCAACTCCAAAGTTTGCAAGGCAAAGAAAAATTTCTTCGTCGTTTCATCTGCAACTATGCTGAGATCTCTAAAGGATTTATGCGGTTACTGCAAAAGAACATCCCTTTCATCTGGGATGACACTACCCAACGGTCATTCGATGCTCTCAAGCACGCTTTGACCCACGCACCTTTGTTACATCCCCCCGAATATACAAAGGACTATATCCTTTACTTGGCCGCCTCCACTTCCACTATTGCAATGGTGTTAGTTCAGGAGGACCCTAACGGTGAAGAACATGTGATTTATTATCTGAGCAAGAGTCTATCTGGACCCGAACTCAGATATTCGCATGTCGAGAAACTGGCTCTGGCAGCCGTCATCACTGTCCAGAGGTTCTGCCACTACATCTTATTACGCACCACCACAATAATCGCAGACTCCAACCCTATGTACCACGTCTTGATACGTCAAGTACTTGGGGGCAAATATTCAAAATGGATCGTTATTCTTCAAGAATTCGATCTTGAGTTTACGAAGGCCAAAGCCAAAAAATCCCTGGTGTTTTTCGAGCTCATCTATGCTCTCCCTCACGTCGATGAAAAAATTGAACCTAGAGATTCTCTCCCCGATGAATCTCTCTTCCTCATCAACACCTATGATCCTTGGTACGGAGACATTCTCCTCTACCTTCAAACTCAACGTTTTCAGTCCAACATCTCTCGCGAAGAGCGTTGACGCATTCGTCACCACTCTCGCCGTTATCTCATCATCGACGACACCTTGTATCGTCGAGGTATTGACACCATCCTTCGGCGATGTCTGATTCATGAAGAGGCTAAACGTGTTTTAAATGATTGTCACCTTGGCGCCTGTGGTGGTCACCTTTCCGGGATGGCCACAACCAAAAAAATCCTACGTGTCGGCTACTTTTGGCCCTCGATTTTCAAAGATTGCATCGAGGCTGTCAAAAAATGCCCACCCTGCCAAATCTTTAACAAGAAGGCACACACCCACCCTACTATGCTGCACCCTATTATCTCCATCGGCCCCTTTGCCAAATGGGGCATCGATTTCATGCAGTGTAAGCCTACCTCAGCCGGGGGGCATGGTTACATCATCGTCACCATCGACTACTTCACAAAATGGGCTGAGGCTATGCCTACCTTCCTGAATGATGGTCGTACTGCAGCTCTATTCCTCTTCAACCACATCATAAATCGTTTTGGTGTACCACGTGCCATTATCACTGATCATGGTGCACACTTCAAAAACCAGATGATGAGCGAGTTACATGTCAAATTGGGTTTTATCCATGAAAACTCATCTCCTTACTACCCTCAGGCGAACGAACAAGTTGAGGCTATCAACAAAGTCCTAAAAACCATGATCCAATGCATGGTAGGGGAAAAAAAAACATTGTGGCATTTACAACTTTTCTCCGCTCTTTGGGCTTATCTCACCTCGGTGAAAACTTCAACGGGATTTACCCCTTTCTAGTTGGTCTATGGCATTGAATCCATCCTACCAATCGAGTGTGAGATTCCATCACTCAAACTGAAAGTAGAACTCCTGCCCCATACTTCTGCTGAAGAAGAACGATTCTTGTATTTATCCAAATTGGACGAAACACATTGCGATGCTTCTCTCGCCAATGAGGCACATCAAAAACGAATTAAGAGTCAATATGACAAATCCGTCCACCCTCAGACTTTTGCAGAAGGAGACTTAGTCCTCGTTTACAACCAAGCTCACGATAAATTGGGAACAGGGAAGTTAGAACCTATGTGGCACGGTCCTTACATCGTGAAGCGTGTTCTACATAGAGGTGCTTACGAATTAGTTGAACATGATGGAATTTCCCTAGGAGAGCCCCGAAACGGGCTTTACCTTAAAAATTACTATGCGTAGATCACCTAGAATATGTACTTTGTACATTATTGTATTTTTAGTTTGGTGTGTTTATTTCTTTCGCGTGCTCGAGTTTTTACCGTCGCCACTCATGACTTTGCTTTTGTTTTCATGTGCAGATGACATCTTCCTTTCCTACCTTTTTTGGGTTCGCGGATGGCGCTAGCTGACATACCCGGAACATTGCTTCGGCAGCATGGGTTATTTACCAGTTTGACGAGGTGGTGAGTTCAAGAGGTATCTACTTAGGACCAGCAACCAACAATATGGAATAATATCATGCTGTCATTGGACTGTTGACCCAAGCCTCCTCTCTAGGTATCTCTCGTATCATTATTTACTTAGACTCCCAACTCATGGTTTATCAACTCAACTGTATCTACACTATCTGTAGTCCTATCCTGCTATGTCTACACTTACAAGTTCACTGTCTTGAATGAATGTTCGATTACATTGAATATAGACACATTCCAAGAGAACTTAATAGTGTTTCGGATTCGTTAGCTAATTATATCATGGATCGGTATCTTGCCCACATATAAGAGTTAAGAAAAACAAAACTGTACATTACATGTAAATTAAAATACATCACAGACATCATCATGTACAAATCATTGGAATTATAAAAACTCGCAACAATATATATATATATATATATATATATATATATATATATATATATATATGGCGTGACTGAAATGTTTGGATTACATCAAAAAAGTATGTAGAAGAGAAAAATATTGGGTCTTTCCACCCATACAACGTCGCCTGACAATGCATACAAAATATGATCACCGGAGAGACTCTAATCTCCCCGCACTACATTGTGCTATGAGTAACACATCACCGCGTGCACTACGCACCTCAATAGAGAATTGATATTCTCTGGTACTCCTACAGTGTGCCTCTACAGATGTAAAGGCACTTCCCCCCTTCGCAGAGGAGGGATGCCCATCGTAAGGCCTTGGAGGTTTCTCTCAACCTCCCGAAGACCTACCACTGGTACTGCTGGATCTGTTGCAACTTGGATGCCCCTGCGACGTCCTGGTACCAGTATATCAACCAGACGCACTGCTCCCTTGTCTTCACGTTGAAAACATACATCTCTTAAAACTCTTCTACATACCCAAATATATATATATATACATTAAAAACTCAG
>ML786186.1:638578-653475 GCA_009831015.1 Picea engelmannii | reverse complement strand
ACAAGGTATGGCTCAGTCTCTTACCTGACACATCCCAGTCTTCCCCCACTAGCAAAATCAAGTCCATGCTCCCGTGGAAATCTACCTCATCATAAGGGAAGTCCTCTATCCAGAGGTACTGTCGTCTCAGCCAGGAAAAGAAATTGCCAGTAAAATGGAACTCTGACTCCGATACTAGCCTTGGAGACAGACTAGTCCACCTCTTCATCCTAGGTTCATCCACTGGTTGTACCACCAGTGCTATCTAAGGGTACATCTGGGGGATGCACTCTAGAAAAAATGAGACCAAAAATGAGCCATAACCAAACTGCTTCTGTCCCGTCCTGCACCGTGAAATCTGTTCCTTGACATTTCGGAGGAACCCTGCACTCCAGTTGAACAGTGTTGGTTCCAAACACTGAACACCGTAATACAACTGCAATCTTGATGCCAGATGAGCGCTAGTACTACCTGTCACGCTCGTGATAGCAAACAGTATAGACCAGAGGGGTAGCTCTCGAATGTCTTTGATAGGGATTCTACCCCCTACCAACCTTGCTCCTGGGATATAATGGCGTGACAGATACACGTCCACTTGTTCAGGTAGCACCCTCTGCCCGGAGAAAGATATGGGGACCCCTCTTTTCGAAAGGCCAGTCAAAAAATACACGTCTTCTAACTCAATGGTTAAAAGCTGTGTGCCAATTCGGAATCCTTGCTCTGCAACATCCCATAGGCCGATCATATGCTCGAGCAATAAAATCTCTTTCTTCATTTTTTGCAACTTGAAGAATTTAAGCAAACCACAAGCTCACAATGCAGCCCATGTGTGGGGACTCCGCAAGGCAGCTAAGTCATCCATCTCATGTTCTCTTTCTTTCCACTCGATCATGGTCGCCGAAGTTACCTACAAAACAAAAAACAAAGAAAGTCATTATTTCCACGTTTTGGAAATTTCGGCAATTTTCAAAAGCAATTTAAAACATGAAATAAGATGCCCACACCATTTAAAAGTGACCACACACTCTTTCATAACTACCACGCCCTCCCTAGCCACTTAACATTTATCAAATAACGATGAAAACGTTTTAAAAAAAATCAAAACGACTTTGGGGTTGCGTGGGCATATGGGAAGATGTTTTATGGGTTCTTTTAGCAGAAAATGACCTATCTAATTGACTATTGGGGCGCTGACATCTTAGGCACCCTTTTCTAAAATGTTTTTTGTAAAAGAATCCCCCTTTTCCATTGATTTTTAAAGAGTCCGATTTGGTTCTATTTGGGGCAACTTAGGGATTTGTATTTTAAAATAAATGATGCTATGAAAATGAATACTGAACCATGTAATTGAAAGAAGAAGAGACGGAAACCTACTTGGTCCAAACGGCAAGTGAAATGGTGAACCGTAGCTCCGACAGCGAGCAAAACAAGATCCGCTTCAAAATGAGATTCTCCACTACTCCAAAATCCTTGTGCAAAATGAAATGGTAAATGGAATTTTTGTTGTATTGCTATTTATAAATTTTCATTTTTTACAAGGTATAGTCATTTTTGGGTTTCTCTAATAATATAATGGCTTTACTAAACCCCTGGTTTGTAGTTCTGACATTGCCGGTCTCCTGGCAGTTCTAATGGATTATGCACCTTGTCACACTTATGAGCACAGTCTTAGTTCGTTCTCAAGCTCGATAATATGAGAACGTAACCGGGTAAACTTTTATCTCTTTTTCGGACCCGTACGGATACACGAACACACAAAAAAGGAACCCCCCTGGAGTCTACTTTAAACCCTTTTCAGACTCTCTAAATATAAAAAGATTGTCAAGTGACCTTGCTTCCTTTCACACTCGTTAAAAGGTCAGAAAGGGCATCTTTCGAGCGATAGTTTACCCCTTTTTCGGTCTCGTTAGAATACTGTACGAAAAAGGAACTGAGAGAGTTCTCTTTTAAGTGTTTTTCCAAAATATATAATCCCAAAAAACCTTCGAGTTTTCTGTCCTTGGACTTGTTAAAGAACACACCGACAGGCCCATATGGGAACGAACCCTTACTTCTTCCAGTTCGTTAAACAAAGGAAGAGGAACTTATCGAAGGTAAGTTATATCGAGCATGTGTTATCCTCCTTGATCTCATTAAATCAAAAAGAGGTACTCATCTATCTCGATGGGGGAAAAATTGAAAGGAGCAAGCCAAGCAGTCTCTTGAGAACATCATCCAACACTTCTTAGAGTCGCCCTTGAACACGACACTTTGTCATTTGTACATATCATAATCCGTTGAACCTCTGCACTGAACCAATCCTTTGAGTCCCTTTCACTCCTTTGGGTCACCTGACGCAAGTCACAGTATCCATTGCATAGTTTTGGTCCATATCATGTTTTTGATGTTGTGCCTCAGTGTTCAAGGGAATTATCCGCCTCTAGAGTCAGCCATCCCAAATATCTTTCCTCAAAACCTGTGTTAGTCCATGTTCATTTGATCTGCCAATCACATCTCCATGTCTGTTTCATGTCGTTGATGGGGGATACATCAAGGCCCTCCCTCGACGAGTCTATTCCTGTCGACTTCAACACATTATCCAGGAATTAGGCTTAGAAACCAGTTAGTACTTTGGGACCTGCATGCCTCAATGGCAGGCCTCCTCACATTCGACAGTAGGTTTACATCATTGACCTCTGATCAGATGATTCCACGGATGTTCGACCTCAGCTCATCTATTCACATTCATTGGAATGTACTAGGGTACCTTGGGAATCATTGACATTAATGGTGATCTCCCTCGCGCTTGTTAACGGTTCACACTATTGACCGGTAATCAAGTGGCTTCTGCCATGTTCGACGTCAGGACATCTATTCACATGGTTAGAATCGTACCATGTTAGGATCGGTAAAGAGACCTTGGGTTGAGTAATCACTTTGATATATGCTTTGCCCAGGTTGCGAAGGAGTTTCTATTGGACAAACAACACATACACTGTTACATAGATCCACTTTGTATTGGTCGTGGCTATGTCTTTTCATCTTGTAGATCCACTGTGTATTCTTCGTGGCTACGATTAGTATGATTCATCAAAGTATAGATCCACATTGTATCTTCGGTGGCTACACCTTTTTATCAATACAATTATGGATCCGCAGTGTATTTTATGGCGGCCATATCTTGCAAGTCTTCATCACCCAAGCATAGGTATGCCTGCCTTGGGTTTTGAAATATGTCATGATATTTGTTGGATGTTTGTGTGCAACTTTCGTCAGGTTCTCCGAGTCTATACCCTTGTTTGAACATCTACAAAGAATTTCAGTCATCAGTTCGCATATTCTAACTTCATCCTTTGGGGGGCATTCTGTTACACGTCAAAATTACTCAACTGGATAAGTGTCGCATGTTCCTCTCAATTGTCGTAAGTGTCGCATCTTCCTTACAACTTTCTCAAGTGTCGCAAACGATGTTCGAGCATACTGCCATGACGACGACACTAATGAGGCACTTAAAACACCTCATATACTTGATCTGGAGAAGAGGAATTGATTAACTGAAGTCAAAGAACTCTTGACACCTGAGAAGGGCTTTCAATCAAAGGTTCTGGGGGTGAGCGCTCCCCTATATCAGTCTAGGGAGCGCTGACGCTCCCCTATAAGGCTTCAGGGAGCGTTATAACGCTCCCCTTCCTGCTCTGAAGGAGCACTATCCACCTTTGGAGCGCTGGTGCTTCCCTCCAGCTTCCTAGGGAGCGCTATAGCGCTCTGATGCCCCTTTTGAAGGAGCGCTGCCTAATCTGAGGCAGTAGTTTGCCCGTTGAGGAGAATAAGGGGTGGATCTTTCAAGATTAGAAGGCAGTTGCATTCGAATTCTTGGTTTCATCAGGAGATCCCTGATCTAAGGAGGAGGTTCCCCAACTTGTTCCAAAGATAACTCAAGAGGTTAAGCTCCTCTTAACCTATATAAGCAAGCTCTATGATGGTGAAAAGGGGGAAGAATTGCTAGTATGAAACCTATGATCTCATAGGAAACACACAGTCAGTCAAAGGAGAGTGATCAGTGAAGCTGTTGTTACCCAGGTTGTGGATCTTTCAAACAAGGGTTAGACGAAGGGGACTTGACAAAGCTGTCGCATTTGCATCTACGATTGTAAGTACTGCTATCATTATTCTCATTAATATGACATGCTTGGCCTGTTTCTTTCTAGTTTGTGTCTGATGTTACATGAACTTATCATTGATAGATAGATTTGTTTTCAAGCTAATATCAATAGAGTAGGAAGTGGTCGTATCTTGTTTGTCTACAGAGCTCAGCGAGGAGCAAAGAATCGGAGCGCGACTCGGAGCGTGCAAGGACAAACGTCGATAAAAAGGGTACTTCTGTTATCCTTCATTCTCATGTATTAGTTTATATAGATTTGAAAGGAAGTCAGTGTCCACGTTAATCATTTTCTGTCTTAGAGTTAAGGTCAAGCTCTTAGAGGCAATCTACCTGTCCGCAGGGAGATTTTCCTACAACAGTTATGTCATGGATATTGTGAATAATCTTGGGTCTCCCAAACGTCGCTTCACGTGACGTGGCAAGTGCGATGAACCTAAAACAATGTTGCAAGAGAGACGACACTAGGGAGTTTTCACACAAGCGACAAAGAAGAGATACTGTCGCATGAGCGTCAAAGAAGGGATATCGTCTCTAGAGAGGAAAAGTAGGGAAATCGTTGAAAGCGTGACAAGGAAGGGAAATCATTGCAAGAGTGACTAGCGATGAAAATCGTCGCAAGAGAGACAAGGTAGGGATATTGTCACATGAGTGACAAGATAGGGAGGTCGTCGCAAGAGAAACATGTTAGAGAGATCGTCGCACAAGAAAAAATATAGGGAGATTTTCACAAGAACGTCAAGCTAAAGAATCTTGCGATGAATAAGATATCGAAGGGATCGTCACAAGAGTGACGAGCACAAGGTATCTTGTGACGAAATTGCTATACAATTTTCCGTCGATTGTATAGAAATTTCGTTGCAAGATTTCTTGAGGGCGTCGCTCTTGTGACGACATATATTTATTTAAAAAATAAAAAAATTGATGCCCTTATTCACAGTATGTTGAGCCAATTATAAAAGGATTTTTGAGCAAAAACAATTGCCAAACATCTATAAGATTCATTAATAAAAATTCACTAATAAAACACAAGTACAATATTGAGCTACAATATACCCTAAGAAATACTAAACCATATAAAAACCTATATACAGTGAAAACAGTTAACAACCAAGCATTTAAAAATAGTGGTGTTTTTAAGCACAAGGAGGGAAATGTTCTCTAATTTACAATGGTTCCATTAGTCATTTTGTTGTACTTATGATACTAGTGCACAACTTCCTGCTCTATTTTCACCTTTTAGATTTTTTAACCTATACTTTGATATGAATCTAAACAACGATTTGATATTTCAAATCTGATATGAAAGACAACAATGACAATTCTATCATCTAGGCATCCAAATTTTATGCAACTTGTGTACTAAAGTGGATGAATGATGAAACAATAGTCCGAAAAGTCAAAGATATTATTTTTTGATGTTAGTTTCCTTTCCTGTTTCCTGAGACTTCCCCATTTCCTGGAGTTTCCCACATTTTGTGTTGTTTTCTGTAAGATGTCTAGCCCATGTTTCCTTCTCTGGGTGGGTTCCATTTACAATTCAAGGACACTAACAGTTGCAGATAAATAATAAAACGATATTTTCCACAATAAATGCAAATTTTAAATTTACATCTGGCAGGGAAAATGGAGAACCAAGACACAATATTCTATTTTACTATCCAGATTATGAATCAACAGTTGCACACAAAGAAAAATCAATCAGTTTCCAAAAATCATCACTCTTGTCAATGACATGTCGGGAATCAATTATAGTTGTGTAGTGGATAACTGCATTGACATGAACTTCTTTACAATGTTTAAAGATGATTAGATCAAAGTTAAAAATAGCAATTAGGGTTTAACATGGTTTCACATATAATTAACATCCCATTATAACAATTGGAGTGGATTGATGGGGGTCATAAATAATCAAAATTAGTGATTTTAAAGGGAAGCACAAATTTTGGGTGGTATATCTACACTATATGCATGCACATAATGGGGGAAATATCTATGATAACCTCTTTTGGTCAATTTAAAGGTTTAACTAGGTCGATTCCAACAAGTTTGAGGTCATGTGATGATGGAAAGGGGCTTCAAATGAGGGTTATGCATGCCAATTGTGATGTATTCATGTGTAACTACTAAAAATGGTGCAAGTGAGCAATTTTAAGGTGATAACACCCTCATCCTCAAGACTATAGCCTATTGATGAATGCCACCTACAATTATACATGTGTAGGATTTGTCAACTATTTTGGGTGAAACAAGGTGCTATGATTGCACACTATGGAGGTCCTCCAAGTGAAGTTGTTGCATGGATAGAGTGTTGGTAAGAATGTGCAACATAAGAAAATTGTTTCCATGCTAGGAACCAATTGGTCCTAGTAGAAGGAGGTCATTCACACATCCTCTTGTGGAATTGCTACATGATAGCATAGCTTGTTGGAGTCACATTGAACAATAAAACTAAAACTTTACTTGGATTCCTTAACTTCCAAGATAGATTGTATCCAAGTCTGAAAATGCAAGAGACTTGCACTCTAAAGATGGGAATGAATTTTGAGTGAAGAGTTGGATCTTAATATTGCTTAGAGCTTAGAGTCAATGAGGATACTTTTTTAATGAAGGAAAAATAAAGGTAGGAACTAGAGATAAATCCATAGCAAGAACTCGAGCCAATAACGAAATCCAACATTCATAGTTAGATCCATGTTCAAGAGAAACATAAAGATGGCACACTGTTCTAGATTGGTCCGCTAATATTTTGGAGACCAAAAAGCCTCTCAATGGGGAGTCCTGATTTGAAATGGATATGAACACGGGAATGATTGTAAGAATCAATACCTACAAGTGTAATTTAAAAATTAATGAAGGTTATATAATAAAGGATAATGCAAATTTTATAAATTAAATGAGACAAAGAAAGAAAAGTAAAACAAAATAAAATAGAAAAATGAAAATATGAGCAAAAGAGAGAGAGAGAGAGAAATGGGAACTAAAAGGTCAGTCTCTTGGCATTCCCATTGCCCCCAAGATCTCATATTCATCCTTGTGACATGACTCTCAAAGGATATTTTTGCCAAAGAGGAAAGTATTCACAAAGATCCATGAGTTACATTGTAACCAAAGATTCTCAAAATGAGAATTGAGTAACCATTGAAATTTGTTTTTCCCATTTGGGTTTCTAGAGTAAACATTATGTCATTGTGTGACATCTCATTTACATTAAATTAATGGAATACAACTTGGATTGGAGTTTAATTAAAAGAACAAGAAACTTGTGAAGGTATTGTGAATTATAATCTAGTGGTTGGTGAAAACCAATTTGAAGCCTATGTACATGCCAATGATAAGAATGTGTATTGGTCTATTGAGCTAAGTTCTTGGTTATCCAAACACTACAAAGAAATATGATATCATTATGATAATGATTGTTGTTATGAATTGGGATAGAGACATATGTGTTTCAATGCTGGGAGCATAAAGGTTGAGTAGAGCTTGAGTTTTCTAGTCTGTATAGATATCTTTATCTCTTGGAGTGACATATTGTGTTTGTTGTTGGAATAAAATTTATAATCTTGGAGCAACTCACTAATTCTCGATACTAGAGCCTTGTATATTTTATTTCTGGGGTGTTGATGACAATTGTATTGTTGGGTTTCATAAGATTGTGGAGAGAGCTAGCACATATCTCTATGAGTGTAGCACTGCCAAGCTACAACCATTTTTGTACAATAAGATCTTAGCACTCTATCACTCCATTTAACCTTTTACTTCATGTTTGTATCCAACTAAATGTGTTTTTTTAAAAAGAGAGATGTGAATGAAGGAATTAGAAATGGGATTGTTCATTCATGAGGGATTTTTTCCCAAACAAAGTTGGTGTGTGTTTTATTCAATTGCCTTTTGATAACAAAGCATTGCAAACACAAAAGAACTCAAGCCCTAAAGGAAATAAGCATATCCAAAACTTGTGTGCCTACCTGGTGACAATACCAATCTAAAGACTGATATATTTGTATAATTCTGAGAGTAAAGAACATAAATTTGATATGACGTCGAGATGGTTCAAAGTAAAAGACATCAATGTAATAAGGAAAAAATGATACAAATCCTTGTTTCATAAGAGGAATGTCACATAAGGATTTCAAATTTTTATGTTCTCTGGAAATTCTTAACCTTTATAAGACATAAGAGGTGTAAACATGGTGACCTTAGCATGCAACAAATATACCTTATTCAACCCATATATGCTCCCTACTCGTAGACTATCCATTACCCATCCCATATCATGCCTTGAAAATTATGATTCTCATCCAAAACATCTCTTCACTAATTTAAGAACCAATATAAATTGTTGAACATCCATTGTAAGTTCAATATCAAGGAATACTCCTAGAACTACATGCTACAAATTTTTGGTAACAAATCTCAAGGTTTTTGGCAGTTTTTGGTAACAAATTTCAAGTTTTTTGACAATTTTTACAACAGATATTAGGAGTGAATATCCACCATTTAAGTCATTGATCTCAAGATCAAATACTTGAGATAAATTATTGAAGGACTAACTCTCTTCAACAAATACTCATTTTATATTATATAATGTGAAGATAAACTAAGTAGGCACATTAATGTGATTACACGGTCACCTGGCATTATCTAAGTCTTACACATATCCATGCAACCATTCTCCAATGCACCAACCAACAATATTCTCATCTAAACTATGCACATGGAATCAATTTAAGGCTACTAATGCAAATACTTATGATAAGTAGTTTTCAACACTTATTTTACTTATGTTGCATAACTCATATCATAGAAGTATTGCTATATTAGATTAGGTTCTATAATATTATAGGTCCATAGAGTGAAAGTAAATTCAAGGACTTATGTTTAGGCTCTATAAGATATCATTTGAACACCTTACAATGTGAGTAGAGCCCATATTGGAAACCGATGTCCTCCACTTCAACACCATGATGATCAAGGGTCAAATTTCATGTGGAATATTGATGTGGCCATGCCAACATGATGATGTCAAAAATGTAAAGTGCTAGTATAGGTGAACCAGTGAATAATAACCCCATAAGAGCATACAAAGATAGAATATATGCTTGCAGGAAGATGTATCCAAAGAGTTCACCTTTTCTAAGGAGACCGAGGTAGAGAAAACAAAGAAGTCTTATGAGAGAGCCAAGAGAAAGATGAAGAATTTGAGGCCCAATAGAATAATGTCTCTCTTGAGTAAACTGAGGGCTACATCTCTAGAAGCTTTCTATGCTCTTGTCGCTTTTTTCTTCCATTGGATCTTGGCTTGTACCACCTATGTGGATGTCAAACAACAGAAGTGAAGTACATTGGTGCAGGTCTAACTGTTTTGTTTAAGCTAAAGGTGGTAGTGGTCATGTGTTGTTATGGTTTCCCATTTAAATTTCTTTGATGTGCTAAATACAACATATGAATCAAAATATAGTAGTAAAGCTCATATCCACAATCGATACATGTTGAGATCTGATTAGTAAATAATAATCCATTCCCTTAGGGTTCCTACTTTATAACAAGTCTATAATGCAATCCCGAGGAAATTCAACAACTCACCATTTTTGGCCTCAATCTCTCTCTCACGGTTCCCTCTGCAAGTTATGCCTCCTTCCAAACCCTAACGGCCTCGAGCTCTGTCTCTCGGTTGGTCCTGTGTTCCCTAGCTCTCTGTCTCTAGCTTCCTTCTCCTGGCGTGTCCTGCATGCCCTAGCTTTGTCTCTATCTTCCTTCTTCGGCGTGTATTTGATCACTGTATTCCCTACTGATCCATATTCCTTATCTGGCATGTCTTCCTTCTTCGACGTGCAGTGTATTGAATCACTGTATTCGAACTTTATTCGTGTAGGGTATTCACTGGAATGGGCACACGTGAGTGCATGAATAGGATCAAATTTCGTTTTAGTGTTATATTGTTGGGAGCGCGAGAGTGAAAATATATTAGATTTAGGTTTATTGTTATTTTGTTATAGTTATTTTGTTTTGTTTATGTTTTTGTTTTATTGTTTTATATATTATATATATATATATATATTTTTTCATTTTTTTTTTCTTATTATATTTATATATTATATATATTAAGACAAGTGGATCCATGAAATAAGGCATCAAATATATGAAGAACTTCACATGTGAAATGTATTCAATGATCAATTGAATCCATAAAGAAAAGGGTGGCCCCTCATCAATCAATAAATAATACCATCCCTTAACAATATGTATGCAAGGAGGGTGAGTGCTCCACACGGGATGCTGAGTAATATCCAAATAAAACCTAAAAAGGTGTGAAATCATCTCACAATTAGGATAGCGCATAGCTCCATGGCAGGCATGGATGATTTTAGGGGCTAAATTTCACTCATGGGATAATTTTCCATGGTTTTTCCAAAAACGAGATTTGCTATTTTAAAAATGATTCGCCCAAATTCTATAGGATAAAATTATTTTACCTTAAAAATCGCCAAAATTTTATAAAAACTATATAAAATACTTAGAAATTTGAATATTTTTAAAAAAATATTGCCAAACATTTATAGTTGACATATGAAGGATTAGTGATATCAAGGGAATAATTCCATATCAACCATATCAACCTAAATGAATGTGAAATCAAGTGATATCAAGGGGAGAATTCCAAGCAAACAAAGATTCCAATACAATATTATCTTAGCCAAAAATTGCTAGGGTGTTCCATCAAGGGAGTCATATATAAACATGCATGATGTATCATCAACCATTCAATGATTATAGGGAATCCACAACCAATTCGCTACTAGTATGAAAGGAAATCAATCACCAAGACAACTAGAGCATCAACATCATCTAGCCATCCATGACTACATCACTAATAGTCTTGATTCCTAGTAATTAAGGGCCATATGATCCAAATTAGTCTTATAGGGCTCATAATATTTGGCCTCTAAATGAGGTATGGGAACCATTAGAAAGACTTAGACACAATGGATGGGTCTCCATACCTTAACTATGGTCATGAGAGAAACTAAAGGGTCTTAGGTACTAAATGAAGTTTGTAAGGTTCATGATCCATGAAAAAATTCCTTGAGCTACTACAGAGGACCTTTAGAGGGGATACTTGGCTTCATATGAGTGTTTCTAGGAGGTTTTGTGCACCAAGTATGGGTATCTGGGACTTGACCATGGTAAGAAGAGGAAATAATGGGCCTCAAGTTGTATATAAATATTTTAAGGATTTGGTCTGTGAACATAGCCTCAAAGAGCAACACAGGTCCTCTAAAAAGGATATTTGATCTTAGAATGGGATATGGGAATATATAGGAGTCTTTACATACCAGGGCAGGATCTTGGGGTCTTAACCATGGTTAAGTAGGGAAAAGAAGGGCCATATGACCTAAATCAAGATTCTAGGGATTATAGTACAAACAAAGGTCTTGAACCATTACAAATGTACTCAGAGGGAATATTTAGCCACCAAATGGGATACATATTCCATTAGGAACTCCCTTGAAGATCCATTGTACCATTCCGAGCCATAGTTACCACTTTCCATCACTTAACCCCTCCATACCCTTGTATCTTGGGATTTTAGGGTGTATTGACCCAAGAAGGGGTTGTCCCTCATTCTATGGGAAGAAGGGGCTGAAGGCCTAGATGGATTATTATGGAGACCCTTCTCACCACCACAGAGGTCAGGATTTCAGATGGAATCCACCACACCATCTGGCTTCTGATAGGCACTAGGCCTTTGTCCATGAGGTATAAGTCAGGTATTATGGTAAGTGTCATTTCAATATTTGAGGCATTTAAGTATGTTGTATCTTAGGTTGCTTTAGATTTAATGACATATGCTTGGACACTATTCTTTTTTCCATGTTTCACATTATGAGGGTTAAGAGTGATAGGTTGTTGGGGTGAATGTTACACTCATTATGGGGTTGTGGGGTTATATTTGTTAGTGTTTACAAGTGTTGGGGTAAGGGGTTATACGAGTTAGTCATCCTATCTATTAGGTGTAGAGTTTATAAAGTTTGAGGGTTATAGAGTTTAGGGGTTATTAATAATAAGGGTTATATGGGTTAAGAGTCATAGGGTTTAAGGATTAGGATATAAGAGTTCAAGGTTATATTAGGAATGAAAAGTGTTTGGGGGTGTGGGTTGAGGGTTATAATGTTTATGGATCAACTTTTATAGGTGTTATAATTTTTAGCGATTAGGAGTTGTAGTGGTTATGTCTTATATCATGGGTTATAATGCACTGTGGAAGTGGTTATTTGTGTTGGGAGTCATATGGGTTAGTTATGAGATGGGTTATAGGGTTATGGATCAAAGGGTATAGGAATCCAATGTTATTTTAGTTAGATGCAATAAAAGGTGTAAGGATTAGATATTAGATGTCTTTATAGATACCAAGGGTTCTATTAGTTGTTAATGGGATAGGGGTTATTGATATTATAGATGGTAGGGGATAGGGAGGTTGTATTAGGTTTTATAAGACTAAGAGGGTTATAAATGTTAGGGTTTATATGTTAACAATTACATAAGGGTTTGGTTTATAATAGTGTTAGTGGAACTGGAAACCTATTTAATGGATCTATCGACTTTAGGTGGGATACAATCACTATTCACAAGTTTTGGACATCACGTATGACTCTTTGGATCTTACCCATGGTTAGGGAAAGAACATAAGATACTTAGGCCCAATTTCAATCTTATCGTTGAGCTTTGTGATGTATTATTTGTACAACCACATAAGACACTTGTAGGGGATATTTCACCTCCGTGTGGGATATTTCATGCCAATAGTACAGTTTTCATAATAAGAAAGGATCGTGGGCTTACGCCATGGCTAGGTGAGGAAAACAAGGAACTTTGGCATAAAATAAATATTATTGAGATCAAAGTCAATGAAATAGGCCTTGAACAACCACACAGTTCCTTTTTTAGGGATTCCTGGCCTCTTGGGGAAATATGGGAGCCATTAGGAGGCTTTTTGAACCACAAATGAAATCCAAGGCCCATACCATGGTTGGGGGAGGAAAACAAGGGTATTATGCTCTAATAAAATATTTCTCGTGCATAATGGCGAAGAACAAGTCCTTTTATTGGGAATGTGTGCACCATTAATATATTATGGAAAATAAGATTTCATATCAAGAGATATACCATGGATGAGGTAGGAAAACAAGTGACCTAGGCCTTGTACAAATATTCTTGATTTCAATGGTTATGAACAAAGCCTTGAAGCACCACACATACCATATCTAAGGGATCTTTGGCCTCTAGGTGGGATATGGGCACCATTTATAGGTTTTATGCATCAATTCAAAGTCAACTCTTCTGCATGTTCTTGTCTCAATTCAGAGCTTGATCAGATGTAAAAGCATTGATGACAGTGTTTTTGTTGGGAGGCATGCTTCAGCAATAAGTAACTACATGTTTGTGTCGACGTTATGAAATCCTTCATATGAAGCACTATATAAATAGTTTAGACACTTCAATCCTATTCAAACTTGTTGATATTATGGTAGCTGCGGGACGTATTTACCTCCATGTGTAAACCTGATGAGAATAGAATACTTCAGGAAGCAAGAAGAAACCCTAATGAGTTGGCTAATAACCCTATAAGACTTTTCGACTCAAGAAGATAATTTATATTAGGTTATTAGCCTCCAAGAGAAGAAGTTGGCCAGAAGAAATAATAATATACTGAATAGTCATATACCCAAAATGAGAAGTCGGCCTAGGCAATTAGCCAGAATTAGTATAAATACATGAGGCCAGTTCTCATTCTGGCAAGCAGTCTCAAAATTGCAAAGTAGCAACTTGTTCGCACTGCAGTGCCCAGTCTTGTGTGCAGGTTTGAGGAGAGTTTTGTTGACGGGCGAAATCGACCGTCCGTCAATTAAGAGAGTGGAACCGGTCCGGGGTTGTCTAATAACCCAAGCCGTTTGGTATGGACCACCCTGACGAGTTTAACGGCTCCGTTGGCCACTCTGAGGTCTCCTAAGGAAGCCAAAGAGGAAATCTGATCTGAGCTAAGTGATCTAACTAAACTAAATAAGCAAAACTAACTATAATAAACAAATTAAAGGAAACTAGATTAAATACAACTAATGAGACAAACTAGACTAAATATACTAATCTAACTATAAACTATTCAATAAACTAAAACTAACTACAAACTACTCTAACTATTATATATACAAAAGGCTAATAACTCAAATCAAATATCTAATTACTAATTTAATTACAATTTATTCACAAATGTGCATTATCTACAATCTACAGATTTGAATAAAACCCGTGAAACTGAGGTGCTTGCTGTCCTAAAACAGCGAAGGATAACTTTTTATTTATTTTAAGATTTATGAATAAGAAAGTAAATTAACTAAAATTAGACGATCTAATATATTAGTTAACTCAATTACTAGCTAATATACTAAGCAAATAATTAACAAACAAACCTAGAAACGCTCCAAATCTGCCCTGCGTATGATGACTCCTTAAGCTGGTTGGAGGAAGAAATTCACACCAATTAGTCCTTAAGCTTCTCGAAATGATCAGCTATACTGCTTCTCGAAATATGTTACAGGACAAACAAGAAAGGAATCATAACAGTTTACAATGATAAATCTCTGCAAAAGGGAAACCTATAATGCAGAAAATTCATATAGCAATTCGGCCTACGAAGAAGACAAAGCTATCATTCATAAGATGAATCAACAACTATTATGTTCTTAAACTCCTTGGAAGCAACAAGATACGTATAAAAATA
>ML786186.1:604239-638478 GCA_009831015.1 Picea engelmannii | reverse complement strand
CAATAAGCATGGTGACACAAAAGGTATCGGCAGTTCAGATAATGATCGAAAGGAGAAATTTTCATGCTTACAATTGTGAAGACTTAGCGAAGACAAGCGTTCGAAAAGGCGCAAAGAATAAGGGCGTCATTCATTTGAAATTTTCGACGGAAAATCAATGTTTGTGAAACATTGGTGTAGGCAGCTTATGAGGTAATGAAAAATGTGAATTGGCTGCCAACAAGTTTCCATTATAGCTGCTGCAACTAGCAGATCATGTTTGGCTTGGAATATCTCTTGTCTAGGGTTTGTAACATATGATCAACTCTTTTTGGTGCACTATCCTTGGGGAAAGGTGTGCTACCCTTTGTTTGGCTATCTAGCCTAGGGTTTGCTTTCAGAGTGATTCTCTGTCAAGGTTAAGGTGCTCGGAGGCTGGCTTCAGCCTATGGTTGGGTGACAATAAAGATATTGTCAATGGTAAAATGAACACATCTTTCAAATTCTAACAGGTTATGGGCCCACACCTCCTTCACTCAATCTAAACCGCTGGAAGGAAACATAGCCATAAGGATATTAAGCTCATTGAAGAACTATCGCTAGGGTTTCTAGCAGGAGCAGTCACCATAAAACTGTCACTAGGGTTACTAGCAGGTGCAGTTGCAGAAACCCTAATCCTCTCGTTGAGGCACCTTAAGTGAAGGGATTGGCCTAATCTTCAGACAGATCAGTACGCCCTACCCTAGAACATCTCCTAATACTCTCAGCAAGCCAAGACGTGAAGTTTGAGTTTTTGGTCAAATTTAGGGTTGACCAGGTCAAAGCATCCATGACTTACTCTATGAAGTCAGAGAACAATTTAGATGGATCTTATAACTTCAGAGCGTGGAAGACAAGTATTGACCTCATCCTTTCCAAGAATAAAGTGTTGGATATCATGAAAGAAAAGATTGTGAAACTAGAGTTTGAAGAAGGAAAAGAGAAGGAACCACATAATGTTGCAGATATGGAGAAGTTCAAATATGGTGACATCAATTCCATGAGCATCATAGTGGAATCTATCAAAGACCACTTGATACCCTACATATCCCATCTCGACTCATCGAAGAAGATGTACAATGCCCTAAAAAACCTCTTCTCAGTCAGAAACATTGGACAAGTAATGAGTCTGAAGAATGAGCTCCGTGACATGAAGATGAATGGTGATGACAACATAATATCATACTTTATGAGAATATCTCAGTTAAGAGATCAACTATAAGCTATTGAAGAAATCATCTCAGAGAAGGAGTTGGTAAACATAGTACTCAATGGTCTTCCCAAGACGTGGGATGCATTTTCCGCAAGCATGAATATACGAAAGGAGTATCCGACATTTGAAGAACTTTGGACTTGTTGTGCTCAAGAAGAATCAAGGATCAGTGCAAAAGAGAAACCCCAAAATAAGTACGATGATCAAGCCTTCACAACAAGATTCAAGAACTTCAGGAACAAAAGGAAGTTTGGTTCAAAGAAGAAGACAAATCAAGAGAAATATATTTCAGAAATACAATGCTTCAACTGTTGAAAATATGGTCACTACAAGAATCATTGTCCCGAGCTAAAGAAAAGGAAGGAGAAACATGAAACATCAATTTCCAAAGAAAAGGAACCTACAAAGAAGACTACGCAGGATGAAATAGACTTCTTCTTCTAAAGGTAACAATACTCTTCTTATTTCTTGTACATATCTTCTTTGCATCGTCTCTGTACATATCTTGTATATCTATCTCTTGGAAGATAATGTGTTCCAAGAAGAACTATACCTATGGAAGAACAACAAGATAAGGATGGATATCATTAGATAATACACATGATGAAATACGTCAAACAAATCATGTATCCATCATGTAGAGACTTAGAAGAAGCAAAGATAGAAAGAAGTCAGCAATCAAGAGGAAATTGGAGAAAGACCTATAATACCTTGCAAAAGGGAATGAGGATGTAGACGGAAGCGTGGACTCTCCTAGATGGAGGGAGTTGATTATATATCACCATAAAGAAGAGCATATATTCATACATGAAGCAAGTATTAGGAGGGAGATAATCCTATGATCCATTGAAGATGATAAAATATATATATCCATGATAGCAGGCAGTACGTGCTCAGTCCGACCTTAGAAGAAGTCTTCTTCGAAGATAAGCCTTTAAAGTATCCCTGGTTGTCCATCCACATCCATGAACCTGTGATGAAAGAAAGTAATGGAATATTTAGGGCATGGAATCTACTCCATGAACCCAAGAGATAAATACAATGAAGAACATGAAGATTCAAATAAATAAAGAGAAGCTAGAACAACCATTCATTGTATCAAGAATCACAAGATTGCCAGCCTGATATGAACTCAATAAAAGCAATCAAGCAGAGGAACTGAAAGTCGTGATGAAGAACGGTGTATGGAATACTAATGAATGAAAGCATTGCAAGATCTATAACTAGACGTTCTTCCAGATGGAGGGAGAAGACTATGATGATTACTTGTTCCAGTAAACCAAACATATCTCTACATGAGTCATTATATCATCCGCAACATCCATGAGTTGGAGTTCTACATCAGATGAATGCAAAGAATGTTCTCTAGAGAAATTGAGTAAAGAGCGTATGAAGAGCAACCTCAATACTTTGAGGCATACTAGAAAGAGACCCTTGTATGCAGATAGAAGAAGACAACTTGGTGGAGAACCTCCAGTGCATAGCAGAAGCGTGGTGAAGATTTTCTATAACAAAGATATTGTATCAAGATGATTACTCAGTAGATCATATCTCATTATGACAGAAAAAGTGCCACATGGATATGTTCCATTTTTCCAACAATGATATACTCTATTTGATCAGAGCTACATGAAGCCTTCAGAGAAAAACAGTGTTCTAGACCAAAGTACATTTGAAATCAAGCATTACATTATCCATGATGAAGTCCAAAAAGGAGAAAGTGGTTCTCCAAAACATATCTCCATAGGTGAGCAGATAATTAGACATTTTGGTAAAGTTTCTATACAAGATGAAAGAGTTTATGTACTCAAGATGGATCTTGTGGAGACGACTTCCTTATTGAAAAAGGAAGAGATGACTCCCAGGTTGGGAGGGAGCACTGATATATTATTGATTGATGGACAGTCATTTTTCAGTTCGAAGAATGGTCCAGGATGAGCAGATTTTTTCCTGTTCGGAAAGTGGATTGAGATTTCTGACGGATAGTGATTTCCCATTGTGGTTAACATGGGAAATGGTCCAGATTGATGATGTACCATAGACAACGACTTCCCATTGTGGTTAACATGGGGAGTGGTCTAGGGAAGTCTCTCTTCTTGAGGGTTACTCAAGAATACTAGCCCACCTCATCAGACAACGATTTCTCATTGTGGTTAACATGAGGAATGGTATGTTTTGGAGGTTGGTACAGGACGGTCTTTTCCTCTTGTGGTTAACAGAGGAAATGGTCTGGATAATCATTCCTTAGGGTGTATTCATTATCTCCAGGTTTCACTTTGTTTAGTGCCGGAGGAATGGCCCAGGGTGGGGAATGGTCCAGGCTTAGCAATCAGGGACAGGCTTTCCTTAGGGCAGATTCATTCTCTCCAGGTTACACTTTGTTTAGCGTCGGAGGAATGGCCCAGGGTGAGGAATGGTCCAGGTTTAGAAATCAGAACAATTATTCTTCCTTTTTTGAGAAGAATAAGGCAGATAGCCCATCGTTGATGTTCTACTTTGAGGGAATATATTCTTTCAGATCTCACAGATGTGAGTGAAAGATTGGCCCAGATGATTCAGTTTATATCATAACATTGTTTATGTGCAGGTTGATATCACATGATTGTTATGAAGACTGTATGACAATAGATGTATACTACTGTGGTGGATGTGTTCCACTGTTCATGACTATACGTTACTGATCAAGTACTTGTTTGCTACTTGGTGTGGTAGTGTACCACTGGATTGTAGTTATGTACTACTATGGATAGACACAATTGTGTTCTATTTTGTTCTGATTACCTTGAAGACTATCAACAATTTGATAAATGATTATCATCCAGATGAATAATTAAAGGATAGAGATTTCCCAGATGGAAAATGGTTCAGAAGGGGTATTAGCGTGTATCACTTAACCCCCCCATATCCTTGTCTCTTGGGATTTTAGGGTGTATTGACCCAAGAAGGGACTGTCCCTCATTCTATGGGAAGAAGGGGCTGAAGGCCTAGATGGATTATTATGGAGACCCTTCTCACCACCACAGAGGTCAGGATTTCAGATGGCATCCACCACACCATCTCGCTTTTGATAGGCACTGGACCTTTGTCCATGAGGTACAAGTCAGGTATTATGGTGAGTGTCATTTCAACATTTGAGGCATTTAAGTATGTTGTATCTTAGCCTGCTTTAGATTTAATGACATATGCTTGGACACTATTCATTTTTCCATGTTTCACATTATGAGGGTTAAGGGTGATAAGTTGTTGGGGTGAATGTTACACTAATTATGGGGTTGTGGGGTTATATTTGTTAGGGTTTACAAGTGTTGGGGTAAGGGGTCATACGAGTTAGTCATCCTATCTATTAGGTGTAGAGTTTATAAAGTTTGATGGTTATAGAATTTAGGGGTTATTAATAATAAGGGTTATATGGGTTAAGATTCGTAGGGTTTAAGGATTAGAATATAAGAGTTCAAGGTTATATTAGGAATGATAAGTGTTTGGGGGTGTGGGTTGAGGGTTATAATTTTTATGGATTAACTTTTATAGGTGTTATAATTTTTAGCGATTATGAGTTGTAGTGGTTATGTCTTATATTATGGGTTATAATGTACTATGGAAGTGGTTATTTGTGTTGGGAGTCATATGGGTTAGTTATGAGATGGGTTATAGGGTTATGGATCAAAGGGTATAGGAATCCAGTGTTATTTCAGTTAGATGCAATAAAAGGTGTAAGGATTAGAGATTAGATGTCTTTATAGATACCAAGGGTTCTATTAGTTGTTAATGGGATATGGGTTATTGATATTATAGATGGTATGGGATAGGGAGGTTATATTAGGTTTTATAAGACTAAGAGGGTTATAAATGTTAGGGTTTATATGTTAACAATTACATAAGGGTTTGGTTTATAATAGTGTTAGTGGAAACCTATTTAATGGATCTATGGACTTTAGGTGGGATACAATCACTATTCACAAGTTTTGGACATCACGTATGACACTTTGGATCTTACCCATGGTTAGGGAAATAACATAAGATACTTAGGCCCAATTTCAATCTTATCGTCGATCTTTGCGATGTAGTATTTGTACAACCACACAAGACACTTGTAGGAGATATTTCACCTCTGTGTGGGATATTTCATGCCAATAGTACATTTTTCATAATAAGAAAGGATCGTGGGCTTATGCCATGGCTAGGGGAGGAAAACAATGAACTTTGGCATAAAATAAATATTATTAAGATCAAAGTCAATGAAATAGGCCTTGAACAACCACACAATTCCATTTTTAGGGATTCTTGGCCTCTTGGAGAGATATGGGAGCCATTAGGAGTCTTTTTGAACCACAAATGAAATCCAAGGCCCATACCATGGTTGGGGGAGGAAAACAAGGGTCTTATGCTCTAATAAAATATTTCTCGTGCATAGTGGCGAAGAACAAGTCCTTTTATTGGGAATGTGTGCACCATTAATATATTATGGAAAATAAGATTTCGTATCAAGAGATATACTGTGGTTGAGGTAGGAAAACAAGTGACCTAGGCCCTGTACAAATATTATTGATCTCAATGGTTATGAACAAAGCCTTGAAGAACCACACATACCATATCTAATGGATATTTGGCCTTTGGGTGGGATATGGGCACCATTCATAGGTTTTATGCATCAATTCACAATCAACTCTTCTGCATGTTCTTGTCTCAATTTAGAGCTTGATCATATGTAAAGGCATTGATGACAATGTTTGTGTTGTGAGGCATGCTTCAGGAATAAGTAACTACATGTTTGTGTCTACGTTAAGAAATCCTTCATATGAAGCACTATATAAACAGTTTAGACACTTCAATCCTATTCAAACTTGTTGATATTATGGTAGTTGTGGGATGTATTTACCTCCACGTGTAAACTTGATGAGAATAGAATACTCTGGGAAGCAAGAAGAAACCATAATGAGTTGGATAATAACCCTAGAAGACTTGTCGGCTCAAGAAGATAATTTATATTAGGTTATTAGCCTCCAAGAGAAGAAGTTAGCCAGAAGAAATAATAATATATTGAACAGACAGATACCCAGAATGAGAAGTCGGCCTAGGCAGTTAGCCAGAATTAGTATAAATATAGGAGGCTAGTTCTCATTCTAGCAGGTAGTCTCAGAATTACAAAGCAACAACTTGTGCGCACTGCAGTGCCTAGTCTTGTGCGCGGGTTTGAAGAGAGCTTCCATTGCAGCTGCTGCAACTAGCAGATCACGTTTGGATTGGACTATCTCTTGGCTAGGGTTTGGAACATATGATCATCTCTTGTTGGTGCTCTATCCTTGGGGAAAGGTGTGCTACCCTTTGTTTGGCTATCTAGCCTAGGGTTTTCTTCTGAAGTGATTCTCTGTCAAGGTTAAGGTGCTCATAGGGTGGCTTCGTCCTATGGTTGGGTGACAATAGATATATTGTCAATGGTAAGATGAACACATCTTTCAAATTCTAACAAAACTCAGGTATTCACAATGCTCTATACCTCATATGATAATTTTTTAGTGGCAACACCTATTGGTTGTGGGAATAATATTTGTGTTGATCAATTTTCTTTACTACGATTTCATATTCAAAGAACAGACAACGCATTTCAATGTGTCTGTAATATTTCTCCTATAGAAGCTCTTGACAAAGAGAGATGTCGGTATTGGAAAGCAAGTTAGCCTTGCCAAAGAGAGATATCGATATTGGGAGATGGAAGCAGTGTAAACTGGTTCAGCAAGTCAACCTTTTCATTGTGGATGAACTTCATTTAATTGGCAGAGAAAGTGGTCCAATCCTGGAGGAAATCGTATCCAAAATGAGACTCAACAATCTTATCCTGGAGGCAATCATATCCATAATGAGACTCAACAATCGTATCCTAGCGGTAATCGTATCAGAGTAATATTGCGTAGAGACTCAAAAACTGTTCGATCAAGAGCTCTTATGACCCATTCTTACTATTAAAAACATACTAATGGTGCTCATATTCCTAGTTGGAGGCCTTGTTCATGGTGATTAAACACATGAAAGCTTTGTTTAGGGCCGAAGGCACTTGTTTTCATCCCTCAATGATGGTATATTCCTTTAATCCCATATGTGGTGTGAACAAACTCCTAATGGAACCCATATCCCACTTAGAGGCTAAAGATAATTTAGAAAGGATATACATGGTTGTTCAAGGCCTAGTACATGGCCCTTAAAATAAAAAAATATTCATTTTGGATCCAAGTTCCATGTTTTCCTCCCTTCAACATGGTATAGTCCCTAAGATCCATTCTTACTCTTTAAAAAAACATATCAATGATGCTAAAGAAACCACACAAAGGTGAAAGATCCCCTGCATAGGTCTTGTCTAGTTTTTTGATGACTACATCACGAAGCTCTCTCCTGAGAATATTTAAACAAGGAATAATCACTTTATGTTCATTCCCTAGCCATGGTAAAGATCCTAAGAAGATTTCTCTAGGACCTAAATATATCGTTTTCCTCCCCTGGCCATGGTGGAGGTTCTAAGACCCATTCTTATTGTTCAAAACATACTAATTTTGTCCATAGTCCTAGTCAAAGAAATTTTCCATGGCCATTTATCACAAGAAAGCTTCATTTATGGCATAAGGCCCTTGTTTTCCTCCAACAATCATGGAACATGCCTTGACTCCTATATGTGGTGAAAAAATTCTCCTAAATGATAATGGTTCCCATATCCTACCCGAAGGCCAAAGATCCCTTAGAAAGGATCTATATAGTTGTTTTAGGCCTGATTCATGGTCCTTGATATTGAGAAGCTTCCTTTTAGTCCCAAGGTCCTTGTTTTTCTCCCCTCACCATGGTATAGGCCCAAATACCCATTCTTATTGTATAAGACATATTAATGGTGCCAAATATTCCCCACATAGGATAAATATCCCATAAACAAGTCTTGTGTGGTTATTTGAGGACTACAACATGAATCCTAATACTTACAACATTCAAATAGGGACTATCTTACTCCCTGACCATGGACAAGATCCCATGTGCCTTACATGGTGCATAAAACTTGTGAGTGGTGTCCATATCCCACCCAATGGCCACAAATTCCGAAGAGAGGATTAGTGTGGTGTTTTAAGGCATTTTTCATGGCCATTAATCCTGAGAAATTTGTGTAGGGCCTAAGGCCTTTGTTTTCCTCCCTTGGCCATGGTATAGGTTAGGATATCCATTCTTATTTTTATATAAAAAATATATTAATGGTTCCCACATTCTGAATTGGAGCCCTTCTTCATGGCCATTAAGTAAAATAAATGTTTGTTTAAAGCCTAAATCCCTTGTTTTCCTCCCTCAATGATGTTATAAGCCTTGAATCCCATATGTGGTGTGAAAAAATTCTTATGGAATCCATATCCCACTCAAAGGAAAATTGTACCTTACAAAGGTTCTACATGTTTGTTTGAGGCCTATTTCATGGCCCTTAAACTTCAAAAGATTTGTTTTGGTCCTAATTTTTTTTGTCCCTTGACCATGGTGTAGTCCCCAAGATCCATTATTTTTGTACAAAACATATTAATGGCATAAAATGTCCAACACAAAGACCAAATATCTGCTAAATATGTCTTTTGTCCTTTTTCAAGGATTATGTAATGAATCTCAATTCTAAGAAGATTCAAATAGGACCTAAGAACCTTACGTTCTTTCCTTAACCATGGGTGACATAACACTATCATTAAATAGTCAAATTGTTACATTTCATTGTCATGCATCATGTGTGAGGTATTGAGCCACCACAAAGGAAACATACAAAGAATATTTGTCTTATGAACAAGATATGGTACTACCCATTTTGAGGTTTGGCATAGATATTGTTCTTATAGACTACACTACATTGCACCATATAATCCATACACTCCTTGAAAACTATGTAACACCATTTAAAGACACATTCTTGCAATGAATTAGCTATACTATTGACAACAAAATTTTGTCGATAGTATAGCTAATTTGTCGCAAGATTATTTACATTCGTCTCTCTGGCGATGATATCAAATGATGCTTGGATTCATTTCATATTTGGTTTATCAACTTGAAATTAAAATTTGATACTTTGCAAGCTAGTTGTACTGTGGGCCCTTGGCTATGGAAGGAAGGGAAGATTAAGGAAGAAAGGTGAAGTATGAACTGTGCGAAAGGAACTTAAACCGAGGAGGGGTCAAAGTGGTTAAAGAAGTAGAAAAGAAGGAGAAAAGGAAGGAAAAGCTAGCCATTGGAAGAGAATATCGAGGAAGACAAAGAAAAAAAGAAGATGGATCATGGAAAACTCAGTAAGCAGAAGAAGAAATCAACAAGTTCTTTGGAGCACCTTGCAAAAAACGAGGAAGGACATGCTGGCGAAGCCTTGAAAAAAGTAGGTCAAGTTGACCTAGGGTTCAAGCACCTAGGGTTTTGACACCTAGACTTTGCTATGTAATGTATAAATAAAGGTCTAGAATACCTGGGATGGTTCGTTCATTCACTCGTTCTAGGTTGTTTCGTTGATACTATGGTTGTTTTTGTTCATTGTTGAGTGTTGTTGTAGAGAACAATGTTGATACTGTATTGTAATATCTTCAGCTGAGTGATAAGATCACCCTGCAGCTAAGTGCGCAAGGAGGGACGAGAGACAGAGAGAGATATCTATAAGCTAAGTGCGCATATAGAACTGTATGTTTTCATCTAATATATCAAGAAACATAGTTCCGTGGACGTATCCATAGGGAGAGGGTGAACCACGTATACCTTGTTGTTCTTTTTGATTGATATTGTGTTATTTTCCATCTGATATACTATTATTGCATTATTGTGTTAGATCAGAGATATGACCTGCGAAGTAGGCTTAAGAGAGATAAATAATAACTAGATTGTTGTGTGTTGTTGTCATGGATCCACTTTTCATTTCCTCTGGTTGTAGACACCTATGTCCTGCAACCCCCTATTGCTACTTCAAGTGATACTGCATCTACTTCATAGGTGTTTCTGAAAGGGCCAGTAGTTAGGTCTTGTTGGTGCGCTATAAGAGTTGAACCGTGGGTCAGCCCCTGTGCCAACAAATGGTTCCGTTGCCGGGAGCGGGATATTTTTGAAGGAATGTCAAGGTGGTTTCCATCGAAGACAAAAATTTAGAAGTGGATAGGGGAACAAGAGAAGGACTTCGTTGAAGCCAAGAACAATAATCCTAGCGTTAGTACAGAAGACTGGTTGGGAAGGTACATCTTCACTGACATACACAAGATTTTCTTTGGAGGAGTTCATAAGGAGTTTGTTAGAGAAAGATTTTCCTCACCCTATGCAATATTGCAAAGAGGGCCTTATTCCATTTCCCTATGCAGACTCACTTTCCATGATTGATAAATCCATAAACAAAAATATAAATTTTTTCGACTTATACACATTTCGCACCCTATACAACAAGCATATACGCAGGCTGCTCCACTATAGCCCGCGTACATTAGGATTTTTGTGCTACTTATATGATTAGTATAATGCACTCATTAATTATCAATCTAGGATTCATAATCAATAGAGTTACAAGACACCAGTAAGAAAGGTAATTCTAATGTCACGAGTATAGAACTATTCTAGATTATGCATGCTGGAAACAAAGCAAACTAGCAAACCAAAACACACTTTGGTTGTCTTTCACAGAGAGGCTATCTACTCCATTATGGCACATGCAAGTATGAGATGGAGTTCTTTTTACAGATCAACTTTGCTATATGACCCAGAAAGCTAACTATGCAATCACACTTCTGAAAGGGAAATCACACATCAATCATCAAGACATATCATGGTTAGTTCAATAGTCAATATACTGAGTATGATGTGGTTCACAATGTGCTGTTGTGAACTTCACTAGTTCTCCTTCAAATATGTCTAACTACTGCTGCCGACATTCATGTCCATGAAACAAAATCAAATTCATAAAAACAGAAACAGAGCATATGCAAAACAGAGTAAGTAAAGATCTCTAAGGAATCATATAATCGAAACCCTAAACTGAACTATATTGCTATCATCTAAAAGGATCAAAGCTTCAACTAGTCTAACATTTATACTATTGAAATCAACTACTAACACTAATCTATAAGGATGCTGACCTTTGTTGGGCGGTAGGCCCTTGCCGCTTCAACAGGTCAGCGACTAGAGTCTACAGTAAGCTTGCTTTCAATACACACATTACTCTTACTCAAACTTCAAAACATAGAATTAAACTATGCTAACAACTCAAATCACATTTATTCATAAATGATCAAGACATGGAGATAAATGACATCCTTCTATTAAAATTCAAATCAGAATATGTTCTACAATATGTAACGTTGCTTCACATGCTGTGTTATGCTAACTCTCTACTACCTCCACCATCCTTGCCATGCCTATTTAAACATTCTTAGTCATGAAACACAAGGAGGTGAAATCTTTAGCAGATCAGTCAATTGTCAAATTTATATATTCAATTACATATTTTAAGCTTCATCCTCATGACACAAAGTGTATGAGGATGAAGCAATAAACAAACTAGCTTAACATAGCCTTGCTAGAGATTTGATGATTCCACAAACATCCAACATATATCTTGGGCACGATCTGGAGCTAAACTTGGTATATTTTGCTTCTTGTATTGGTACCAGATTGTGACAGGTGAGATTCGGTAAATGGTACTGGATCTGAACAACACGCAAGTGGTTGGTACCAGACTAGAACAGTCTGCGACTGTTGGTACCGGATCGCAACAGTGAATGGTTCGGTACCATATTTGAATGGAAGGTGCACTTGGTACCGGATTCAGACAGTGGAAATCTAGCGCATAAGTACTGGATGGCTGAGCTGATACATAAATTCTAGACTCATCTAGAGGTCAAAGGTTACACATGGAAATTTAAAACATTAGTACATGAAACATTTAGTCTCCTAGCTCAATAAACCACAAAATGCATGAATTCAATTATACTTTACCTTATGACCTCATCAATGGCTAATGGTAGTTTTATTTGTCATTTATCCAAGCTTAGGTAGGCCAAAAAGGTATAAATCAGGAGTATAATAGGGTAGTGGGGATGTCAATTTAGAGGCTCAACATTACCCCATGCCAAAATCATTGCATGTCCTCATGCAACTGAAACAAACTCAAAATTTTTCAAAATTTGAGACTCCATTCTTTACTTTTGTGGATCAATGATGTTGATGGCCGAGGCTTCTTCTTTCAGCTCCTTTTTATGAACCTAATGTATTGTAAGAGTCTTATTACCTTCTTGATCTTATTAGAAGTCTCTTCATGGTCATCTTGAAGTTGCTGGATGGTTGCCTTCAGTTGCTCATTTTCCTTTTTGATATACCTGTCTAGTAGTTGGTATTCCTTCACTTCTTGTTTGAGTTCTTGGTTTTTCTTTTGTAGCTCCCCAATATTTTTCTTCATCTGTTATTTTGTTAAGGTCCTTGTTGACCCCATTGTTTCTAGCTAGATGTATTCTCTTTCCTCCACTTCCTCCCTCATCCCACATAAAGTAATAGTAACTTGTTCCTCAGTCAAGCTAGGGATGTCATCCTGGACTGATAGGTCTTCAGAAGGGGAGGTAAGATCTATTGGGTCTTCATGTGTATGAGGACTAACAACTGCTTTTCCTTTCTTTGGCATGCTCCTTGTGGTTATTTTACAAGGGGGTAATGGATCAGAGGTGATCACAAGCTTCCTTTTGTTCTTTTCTGTTTGTGGAATGGCTACAGGGGATTGTTCTATAGACTGTTCATATTTATTTTATGAGCTATTCTTTTCTTTCCTCATAGTTTTTGCCTTATGACCCTTCTCCTCAAGTGCTACTGTTGATGTCTCCTCCACCAATTTGGATTTACCTTTTGGTTCTTGACATTCAAAAAATCTTATCGACTGTGGAAGAGGGCCCTGCTTGTTTACTAGCTTTATCGTTTTGGCTCATTGTTCTGGAGGATGATGGAGTTACCTTATCTTTCTTGCCCTTTTTCTCTTGAGGTTCCTTATCTTTCTCTAGAGCAGGCTGGGCTCCCTCTATAGGTTTTTTTTTTTGTGGGAAGGTGTTGAGTGATGAGGATTTTCCAGCTAATCCCTTGCTTCTTGATTTCACATATAACTAACATCTTAATAAGACCTTGATGATAAATTCTAGTCTTCTCGGTTTTGGATAGGGATTTGACACCTCTTACCATCTTGTTCAGACTCATCCATAAAAAATATGGGAAATCAATTTCAGGACCTCCTTAAAAGTGTAACATAAGCCTAAGATGATATAGGAAGGTTACAACATACCTTCCCTCACAAGTGAGGAATCGTTGAAGACTAGCAAGCATTGGATGATACTCTTCCTTGATATAGTTCCTAGGAATCCCCTTTTTCCAATCAGGGTGTTGGTGGTCTTCCTTCAGAAATCGTTGACACATTTCCTTGTTGATTCCTACTCCTTTGAAAAACTTGGCTTCTCTGTTAGGTAATCCCGTGGCTTCCCTTAAGGTTGCTTCATTGATTGTTATCTGCAGATTGCCTATGTGCACAATCTCTCTATTATAACCCTGAATAAATGCGTGAGATACCTTCTCATGATAGCCTGTGAATTTCTCCAAAAATGGCATCCATATCGCTCTAGCATAATTCTCTCTACACAACTGGAACTCCTTGGTCTCCCTATAAATCTGGAAGACCTGTTCATCTCTACTTACAACCATCTTTATAAACTATGAGTAAAAATTGGGTTGTAGTGCAAGGATTTAGTCAGCTTATGAGGGTAAGGGTTTGGTACCAGAGATCACAGATAGGAGTAAGCTCAAAACTGGAGAAAGGTTGGTAACGAAAAAATAAAAAATGGTGATGGCATCGATAATTCGAATGGTGAGTTTAAGTAAGATGCCACAGAGGAAAATTAAGACAAGATGAGGCTCATTTGGATGGCTTCACCACCCAGATAAGCCATTTCATTTCTTCCCGTTAGTGCACTGATGGGGACAAAATGTTGGGTGTCGAAGCATCATTTTTGTTTGGGATAGGTGATTGGAATTCTGAGCGGTGAATTTGATTTTGAATCGTGGCTCATGACACGAGATACATTCATGATTGCTTAAGGATGAAACACGTTCGTGGCTCATCATTAATAGACATGCTCCATATTCACACTTTTGATGTGATTTTTCCTTCAATCATTTTCAAGCGCTTATGTGATGAGAGGATTGATTAAGGTTAAGCATATGGGTATGAGGGAAGTGAAAGTTAGGTGCATGGTTTTAACACTAAGGTCATACGATCTAGTATACATTTTCATACCTATTGTAGTTTTATAAGCAAAGGAAAATAAATAATACCATGTTACCTTTGTTTTTACCATTGTATAATAAATACCCATAGCATATGCGTCTGTCTTTGTATTTGAAGCTTGCATATTGTCAGAGTTCATCTTTTTAGGCTGGATTTTTCTGGAAGCTTGGTACTCGAATTTCCTGTACTTCATGAAACTTCTTTATTTTGTGCTTGTCTTCTTTTGTGTCTGGTTCTGTAGGGTTGTAGGATGAACATGATGGTTTCTGAAGATGAGATGTGAGTATGAAAAAGAGTTCCAAAAGAGATCTTTAACCCTCCCCCATGCCAAGGATGTTGCATATCCTTATGCAAGAAGATTCAACACCCTGTATCATAATGGAAGAAAAATGATAAGAGAAAAGAAACCAAATCAAATTCCAAAAGTGCATTTATCACCTAGCATATGATCACATGCCTAAAAATTGAAATTGCCTTTCTTTTGATGACTTATTGACAAGGGTAGCATTCAACAGTGAAAATAGGGAGGTTTTTATTTTTTCCAAAAGAACAGATCCAACCTAACTTGCTTCAGAGATTTACTATCATTAGATGTTATGGATAAATTTCATAGTATAAGTAGATTAGACTCCCTAGTTAGGGCTCCACTCTTAAGACGTTTCCTTCTTAGGTAATGTAGGCTTTAGATGTCAGACCAGTAAATTTGACTTAGGGTAATTCTCAAATGGACATTTTCTTGTAGTAATTATCTTGTTTGTTAATATGGAGTTTGTATCTCATAAATGTCAACAATGACCTTTGCTTGTAGTGTTCATTTTTTAGATGACAAAAGTGAATTTTTCAATCAGACAAGTATAGATGAGACATTTCTCAACCAAAACCCACTGCCAACAAACCTGTTCAATACTCCAGTGGGGTAGTTGTGATAATTAGTGAGATACATCCCTTCCCTAGGTAGAATGCCCCATTTCCAATAGGCTTGTTCAGTACCCTGATGGGTTTTCCTAGTCATACCACAGACTGGTACCCGCTGCAAGCAGACCTGTTCAGTATCCCGATGGGTTAGTCTCTTAAACCCTTTTTCCATCAGAGGCTTCTTGTCCATAGTCACCTATTTCGGTTTTGATTAAAGTGTGATTTTGCACGGTGACAGGGGAGGCTCGTTTGGAAACCTTTTTACAGGCTGGGATGGTATTGGGTTGGAAGGTATATTCTCTTATTTGAATGTCTTTAAAGATTTTTCTAAAGGAAAAATAAACTTATGTATGCACATTATTTCTTTAGAGTGATCCAGATGTATAATTTTGTCTGAGTTTGTCCATAAGAGAATGACCTAAAGTTACCTTAGGGTACTGATACATCCTCTTCCATAAAAGTTTTCCTAGTGTGCCCATGACAGAGAGTGTTAATATACTCATATGTTACTCTTTAGTAAATATAATCCAATGAATACTATTGAAGTCTAGTTAGGGTGAGATAGTTACATGTAGGCTAATATATTTTTTTATCCCTTTAATCATGCTGAAATACTGGATAAAGGAAACCTCTAGACTTTGAAACAGATTATGCATGGTTCTTTTAACAATCTTAGGTAAGGATTATGTCTTCTTTGTCAAGCAACATAACCAAAAGAAATTAAAATACTTCCTTCTAGCTAGCAGCATAACCAAAAGAAATTAAAAAATCTTCCTTTTAGCTAGCAACAGAACCAAAAGAAATTAAAGTAATTCCTTCTAGCTAGCAACAGAACCAAAAGAAATTAAAGATACTTCCCTTTAGTCAACAACAAAACCAAAAGAAATTATTGCTTGATAAGGGCTTCCATTTGATGCTGCATTCAACTTCTTGGTTCCAGCTTAAGTGGTTATTGCATGGCTTCATACTTCATATTAATTGACATAAGATTTTGAAATATGCGTAGCATTCCTTGTTAATTAGGTGATGTGTCCTGATAGTACCGTATAAGGACAAACTTTTGGTACCGGACCAGCACAGGACTGTTGGTGCTAGACCAGAACATGATTTCTGGTACCGGAGCAGTATTGCTGGTACCGGACCAGAACAAAGTATTGTTGATGCCTACAAACTGATGTTTAGCAAGTTCGTGAAGGATTAAATAAATTATAGAAATCTACTTAAAAAGATAAAATGAGAAAGTAAAACAAAAGGAGGTAAGAATCCATTGTTACCTTCATCTTATTAACAAAACACAATCCACACCTATGTACAAAAGTTTTTAAAATTAAACCAATCAATCGATGTGGATCAGTAGGAATGTCTCCTTCCTTACTGATCACCTACATATCTGAATTTTGTAGTATACAAGTCATAAATTCCTCTTTTGGCAAGGGTTTGTTATAAATTCTCAACCGGTGACCATTCGCAAGTAGTGGTGTCTATTTTTCGTCAATTGTATTTATCCTGATTGAACCATTATCATAGACAATGTCGATTTTGTAAGGTCCCATCCAATGAGTAGTTAACTTGCCTTTGAAGTTCCTGAATCTGCTGTCATACAACAGGGCCCAATCTTCTTGTTGAAAATTTTTCTTTTTGAGATACTTCTCATGCCATTTTGTTCTCTTCTCTTGAATGAGGGTGGTTCTTTGAAGTTCTTCCTTCCTAATTTCGTCCATCTCATTAAGCTACAAGAATCTTTGTTACTGGGCTTCATCCAAGTTCATGCCAAGTTGTATTACAGTCTTGAAGGTTTTGATTTGGAATTCTATGGGGAGAAGCACATGCTTCCCACACACCAACTCGTAAGGTGTATGTCCTATTATATTCCTCCAGGTGATTCTATAACCCCATAAGGCTTCTAGTAATCTATCAGCCCAATCCTTGTGGTGTAGCTGTACTGTTTTGGTAAGAATGGACTCAATAACTTTGTTGGTAGATTATACTTGTCCATTTTCCTGTGGATGGTAGGGTGTAGATTTCCTGTGTTTGATTTGGTATTGTCCTGTAACAACTTTGACTAGATTAGAGGTAAATTGAGTCCCCCGATCAGTCACAATTTCTCGAGGTACACCAAATCTAGTAAAGATGTCATTAAAAAGGAAATCTACCACTGATTGTTCACTTGTAGCTGGTAAATCTTTTGCTTCAACCCACTTAGTCACATAGTCAGTACATACAAGTATATACTTTTTCTTTTTAGATGCAGGATTAACAAGCCCTACAAAATCTAATGCCCATTTCTCGAAAGGCTCAATGACTACTTGGGCTTGAAGTGGAATTTGGTCTCGTGTAGTAGGCTTACCCATTCGTTGGCATTCATCACTATTGGATACATAGGTTTTAGCATCTTTGAAAATATGAGGCCAATAATAACCAGATTGCAGAACTTTATAAGAGGTCCTCTTGTCTGCGAAGTGTCCTCCACAAGGACCATCATGGAAGGCTTGCAAAATATCATGAATTTCATCTTCCCTTACACATCTCCTAATTACCAAATCTGGTCATGTTTTGTAGATACAATCATCGTGCCACATGTAGTTTGCACTTAGCTGAATTAGTTTCTGCTTTTCTCTAGGAGACAATTTCTGAGGCATCTTCCCTGTCACAAGATAGTTAGCTACATTTGCATACCAAAGAGTGAATGTAGAAATAGCAAACAAATTTTCATCAGGGAAGAACTGCTTGTTGCTCCTTCCCCGCGAGTATAGCATGATGAGCCCAAGTTACGGCAGCTCCGGATGGAGGGGGAATAGGGGTATTAAGAAAAGGGATTTCCCAAGGATTTGAAACCCCAATCCCTTTGGGGGGCCGGATACCTCCGATCTCTACCGTAGGTGCCGAAGGAGAATGAAAAGAAGCCCGAGAAAAAGGGAAGAGGAACATGACCTCCGATACGATGGACGAAATAAAACCATATCGAGGTCCTAATTGTATGACTTTGGTATGATGTCCCTCCAATGCCTGGTCGTTTCTAGGAAGGAATTCATTACTCTATGGAACTTACACTATGACTAGGGCTAAGAAGACCTTATGATTATTCGCTTACGCTCAGGGATAAAGGAAGGGTACTAGTTTCTTTTGAAAAGAATGGATAAAAATAATGGAGACTGGAGAGAGAGAAATATCATTTCATTCTAATAGCATCTAGTTCTAGACTAATAGCATATGGAACACTTCTTATAAATCTACCGGGATGCTCAGATGATACACAATTCGCTGATACAATCCACTAGGCTCAGCTAATCCAAGGCTAAGCGACTCCGCTAATCAACTGGACTTTGGGGAAATGTTCTATCATTTTTTGAGCGATGATACATTGTAAGCAACAATTATCATCTACTGGTGCATTATCTCCCAAATGAATCATTCTAGATAAGAAATCACCCACAAGATTATCCTTACTCGGTCTATCAATAACATTGATATTAAACTCTTGTAATAATAACAACCATCTTGTAGCTCTATGGTTTCTTACAGGTTTGTTCATTAATAATTTGATGGTTGAATGATTTGTGTGTACAAAAGATTGATATCCTGTAATATAGTGTCTAAATTTATTGATAGCATGGATTACAACTAACAATTCTTTTTCTGTGACCGTATAATTAACTTCTGCTGGGGATAGATTTTTACTGACAAAGTAAATAGCATAAGGCATTTTATTTTCCCTTTGTACAAGAACTGTTCCCAGGGCTGTGTCTGAGGCATCAGTACATATATGAAAAGGAAGGGACCAATTTGGTCTTCTTAATACAGGGGTAGTTGACAATTTGTTTTAGAATCTCAAAAGATACTTGGCATTCATCATCCCAATTAAATTCAACTTCTTTAGATAATAACTTGAATAAAGGGGTAGCTAAGCTTGTAAAATTCGAAATGAATCTTCTATAGTAGCCAGCATGCCCTAAAAATCTGCGAGCTTCCTTTTGTGAGGAAGGTATTCTGATTTGTGTGATAATATGAATTTTTGCAGGATCAACTCTCATTCCAAAACCAGAGATGTGATGTCCCAAAACAATACCTTTAGTGAGCATCATATTTGATTTTTGATTACTTAGGGAAATATTAGTTTCCTTACACCTAATCAAGAATTTTTCCAGACTAGTCAAAGCTTCCTGGAAGTCATTTCCATGGATTGTAAAGTCGTCCATGTAGAATTCTATGCAATTTTTGGTCAAGTTAAAGAAAATGGCTAGGGCAGCCCTTTGAAAAGTAGTTGGGGCATTGAAAATTCCAAAAGGAAGGACCCTATAAGCATAGGTTCCCCATGGGCAGGTGAAAGTGGTCTTCTCTTGGTCTTCGGGTTCTATTTGTATTTGGTTATAACCACTAAACCCATCTAGGAATGAAAAATACTTCTTTCCAGACAAGGTATCCAACACCTGATCAATAAATGGTAGGGGAAAATAATCCCTATGGGTGGCTTTTTTCAACTCCCTAAAGTCTACACATATTCTCCACTTACCATTTTTCTTGGGAACTATGACAAGTGGAGACACCCATTGTCTATCTGAAATGGGGTATATGAGATTGGCTTGAAGGAATTTTTGCAATTTTTCTTTTACAATATCTTTGAGGGTTGGATTCATCCTTTGCTGAGGCTGTTTAACTGGTCTGATTTGGTCATTAGTGTAAATATGATGTGTGCATGTGTCAGGGTGAATGCCTTTCATGTCTGCATAATCCCATGCAAAGGCATCAAATTGTATTTGGAGCATTTCAATTACTCATGTCTTTTGTTCTGGTTCCAAACTATAATTGATATACAAAGGTTTTCCTGGGCTAATCTCAACAAGTTCATTACTTTCTTCCTTCTCTAAGGAAGCTGGTGATAAAGTATATAATTGAGTGATATCAGGGTGCCAAGTTTGTTGAAATTCGGAACTGAAAATGTGTGACAATTCTACAAAGGACCTAGGATATTCAATGCAGTTTGTATCAGCCAAAAATAAACTTAAGACTTGTTCATCCGATTGTTCTTGCATTCCTCTTACTTTTTCAAGTGTTAACAGGGGTCTGATGCAATCTTCCTCTCCATAAGGGTTTTCTAGTCAAACAGGTATTTCCTGTGCCAGTTGGGCAGGAGGGAAGATAACAAGTTTTTGTTTATGTGTGCCATTGGATATAGTCATCTCACCATACCGACAGCTGATAAAGGCATTTGTTGTGGCCAGCCAAGGGTAGCCAAGAACCACAGGGTGTCCTGGTTTGGAGGATGATTGAGAGTAGATGAATAGAAAGTCTACTGGATATTCCTAAGAAGCTAGAGTGGCTGTGATATCATCTAAACTTCTTGTAGGGCTAATGACTGACTTATCTGCCAATTCTATCATGGTTTGGGTTGGTCTCAACTGGTTGATTTGGATTTTTTGCATAGTGTCAAAAAGCATTACATTAATTGTTGCACCCAAATTAATGAGTGTGTTTGGTAAGGAAATACCATTAATTTCAACAGTGACTACTAGATTCCCAGGGTCATTATATTTATATGGCATTTCAGAAATAAATTAAGATAATTTTCCTACTACCTGAACCAGGGGAGGTTCCTTCTTCTTCCTTCATGGTTTCTTAATACAAAGATCCCTTATTATTTTGGCATATATGGGGATATCTTTGATGGCTTGCAACAAAGGTATTTTTATACATACATTTCGTAACTCATCCTCTATATCTTTGTGCAAGGGTGGGTCAGGTTTCTTCACTAATAGTCTTTTTGGGTAGGGTGGAAGATTAACTTGTTGAGGTACTCCTACGGACTGAGAAGTGATTGGAATAGGAGGGGAAGTCTCTTCTTCTACATGGGTGGTTTGAGTGTTTTCTTCCTCAGAATGATTATCATTTTCTTCTTGAATTACTACTCTGGGATTTGATTGATTTACAACTTTCCCTGATCGTAGTTGAATTTCATAGGTGGGAAAGGTTTGAACTTCCGCATTCTGCACAGGGTGGGTGGGTCGATTATTGGGGTTAGGGATTGGTTGGGCAGGGATTGTTGTTGGTCTAGGAGGGTTGTGGGAAGCTTGGTTTTGTGGCTGTTGATTGACATTTATAGATACTTGCTGCTACTGGTTAGGGTTCAAGGGGATTGTAAATTGTTGTTGTATAGGAGGTGGAAGTAAATATTGTATCTATGGTGGGTTAAATCTAGGTAGTAATTGGAAAATGTTTGCAGGATACTATGGATATGTAGGGTAAGAGGGATTCCCATACACAAGCCCCCTCCATCCTTGTTGCCAAGGTTGAGTTTGAGCTTGCTGAGGTGTCCATTTTGGATAGGACATTGGGGGAGGACCCCATTGTTGTTGTTGATATTGTACATTAGGGTCATAAAATGCATTGGGGTTTTGTTCTCTCCAAGGTCTTCTGGAAGGGTATGATTGTTCTTGTGAGACTCCTCCTCCCCTATACATGGCTTGTAGCTCAAAAAAAGTTGGAAAATTAGATGTGGGGTGCTCTAGAGTACACAGGCCACAAATTTCATGACATTTAATGGGAATTATTTCTCATCGTGCTTCTTTCGACATCTAGGACAAAAAATTGCTAAAACAACCTCTTCTTGTTGTTTCGTTTTTCATTTTAGGGTATCTAACTAGTTACTGATTGTGCTCAATATGTTTGTTTTAAAGTTCTCCAATAAGTTTCCTAACTCAATTCTGGTGACAGTCCCTGAGCTTTGTTTTGTATTTCTACTAAAAGAATCTCTTGGTGCTTTGCCTGTTTTAGCTTGTCCTCTTGAGTATCTTCTACAGTAATCTGCAATCTCTGCAAAAGGATTTTGGTGCACATCTCCTAAACTTAAAAAGTTTAAAACTTCTATGCAATCATCTCTAATACCTTTCAAAAATACAATTCTTACTACAACTGGGTCTGTGGTGAATAATTTTGATTTCTGATAGTTGTATAAGAACCTTTCTAAGTAGTCTTCAGGGCTTTCATCTTCTGTTTGCTGCATTTTAAAAATGTCATTTTTAGAATTATCCTTACAATAGTCTTGGTATTTCCGTAAAAATGTGTTTTTCATTTGATCCCAAGAGAGAATTGTATTTTCTCCTCATCTCATGAACCATCTTAAGGCTGAATCTTTCATTGTGGCAGGGAAGGGCTTAAGTTTCTAGGCTTCGTCTAAGTAGTTATAGCTTCTACATAATATGTCAAAATCGATTAAAAATAACTCTGGATCTTCAGTTGGCATACCTCTAAAAGTGGGTAACGATGATAGTGGGATGTTTTCATGCTGATGTTTCTGGAAATATCCAAGATTGGAAACCCAAAGGTCTCAGTTTCAGTGGCTGCATTTCCTTCTTCTTCTTCCATTTCACTAGGTGTTCCTCCTCCACTAATGGATGGTTTAGAAAAGGGATTTTGTGTGTCTCCTAAATGTTCAGTTCCTTTAGTAGACTCATGTTCTGTCTGCCCCAATGTTGATTCTTCTATTTTAGGTTCTTCTTTTGGAGCCTCACTGGCTCCCATTGAACTTTCTCCTGGTGGAATTTTTCCTGCACTAGTGTTAGTTGGATTAGTGGGGNTGTTTTTGAATCTTTAGAGCTTACAAATATACCCTTATTATCTCTATATCTATGCATAAAATGGAAATTTGATTCTTAACCGAATTGAAATCCTAATTATATCTAAAAGGTAAGAAGGAAACCTGGCTTCGGAGAACCCCACTCTAGTGGCCATGTGGCTCTTCACTCATGTCTTAAATGTTTTATCCTCCTCCCTCAAGCAACCTTTAAAATCATTCAAAAACTATGCAAACAATCTAAGCTAAAAATCACTTCCTATCATTTGCAACTCCCCGACAATGGCGCCAAAATGTTGTGCTACTTATATGATTAGTATAATGCACTCATTAATTATCAATCTGAGATTCGTAATCAATAGAGTTACAAGACACCAGTAAGAAAGGTAATTATAATGTCATGAGTATAGAACTATTCTAGATTATGCATGATGGAAACAAAGCAAACTAGCAAACCAAAACACACTTTGGTTGTCTTTCACAGAGAGGCTATCTACTCCATTATGGCACATGCAAGTATGATATGGATTTCTTTTGACAGATCAACTCTTCTATCTGACCCAGAAAGATAACTATGCAATCACACTTCTGAAAGGGAAATCACACATCAATCATCAAGACATAGCATGGGTAGTTCAATAGTCAATATACTGAGTATGTTGTGGTTCACAATGTGTTGTTGTGAACTTCACTAGTTCTCCTTCAAATATGTATGACTACTGCTGCCAACATTAATGTCCATGAAACAAAATCAAATTCATAAAAATAGAAACAGATCATATGCAAAATAGAGTACGTAAAGATCTCTAAGTAATCATATAATCGAAACCCTAAACTGAACTATACTGCTATCATCTGAAAGGATCAAAGATTCAACTAGTCTAACATTTATACTATTGAAATCAACTACTAACATTAATATATAAGGATGATGAACTTTGTTGGGCGGTGGGCCCTTGTCGCTTCAATAGGTCAACGACTAGAGTCTACAGTAAGATTTCTTTCAATCCACACATTACTCTGACTCAAACTTCAAAACAAAGAACTAAACTATGCTAACAACTCAACTCACATTTATTCATAAACGATCAAGACATGGAGATAAATGACGTCCTTCTATTAAACTTAAACTCATAATATGTTCTACAATATGTAATGTTGTTTCACATGCTGTGTTATGCTAACTCTCTACTACCTCCACCATCCTTTCCATGACTATTTAAATAGTCTTAGTCATGAAACACAAGGAGGTGAAATCTTTAGTAGATCAATCAATTGTCAAATTTATATATTCGGTTACATATTTTAAGCTTCATCCTCATGACACGAAGTGTATGAGGATGAAGCAATAAACAAAATAGATTAACATAGCCTTGCTAGAGCTTTGATGATTTATCAAACATCCGACAATTATCTTGGGCACGATCTAGAGCTAAACTTGTTATATTATGCTTCCTGTATTGGTACTGGATCGTGACAGGTGAGATTCGATAAATTGTACCGGATCCGAACAACACGCAAGTGGTTGGTACCAGACTAGAACAGTCTACAGCCATTGGTACCGGATCGCGACAGTGAATGGTTCAGTACCATATCTGAATGGAAGGTGCGCTTGGTATCGGATTCAGATAGTGGCAATCTGGCACATAAGTACTGGATGGCTAAGATGATACATAAATGTTGGACTCATCTAGAGGTCAAAGGTTACACGTGGAAATTTAAAACATTAGTACATGAAACATTTAGTCTCCTACCTCAATAAACCACAAAATGCATGAATTCAATTATACTTTACCTTATTACATCATCAATGGCTAATGGTATTGTTCTTTGTCATTTATCCAAGCTTAGGTAGGTCAAAAAGGTATAAATGAGGAGTATAATGGGGTAGTGGGGATGTCAATTTAGAGGCTCAACAGGGATTTGTGCCTGAAAATCAAAATTAAATGTCGAGTTTCCATGTCACGATAGGAGATATCTGATCCTTGGCCTTCCACATACTGGAAACATTATGACTCAGCCCTTCAGTTTCATTTTGAAGGCTATAAAGAAGCCAATTCCGAGCTATGGAAAAAGGAGAAAGAATTCAACTTTGAGAGAAAAGTTAATCTGGAGAAATTATTACTTCATATTGAGTCTGCAACCCTTTTCCCTTTAAGTCTGAACATAATGTTCATCCCCTAAGCTCTTCCCTTATTGATGGAGAACCTCATTGTATCTCTTCTATGAGCCTTCCTTTGGTGGAGGCTTAGCTGGAAGGAACTTGGTTTCTCAGTTCCGAATCGCGCCGACACAAAAGTCTGTAATATTTTCACTTCCACTGATCATTTATTAATAGAAATACCCTCTTCTCGTCCAATTGATATCTTGAAAATATATGAGATATTATCCATGGACATGTTTTTTTTGTATATTAATGGATTATTCTATATAATGTGCTAACCTTTTATATTATCACTATATTCTTGCTTCGCTTGTTTGTTGAGAACATGTTGCAGGTATAAAGCTTTGAGTCAAAGTGCTCAACGGTGGACATCTTCAAACATTTGGATGAGGTAGGTCCTTTTCTTATCTCGCTTGCACATTAGTTTATATAGCATTATTTTGGGATAGAGTTGATTTCTATAGTCATACCTGTCTGTTGTGGTTCACCCTATCCATAGAGGTATTTTCCTTGTAATAGAAATGGCGACCATACTGGGGATGAATCTTATTTCTTAAGGTTTGAAGTATTTTTCTCTTTAGAGTGATCTTGTTTCTATTGTGGTTCTTGTCGTGACATTGTTTGACATCTCCTGTTCACTCTGGGTATGAGTTTCCATCCTTCCTCCCTTGCCTGACATTGTTTTAAAGCATATACACACCTTTTTCCTTGACAGTCGTGTATACACGCAAGTTATCTCACTGCAAGCTGCGTATATATGCTTTGTTTGCTTGAACAATCATGTACAACTCTTTTCCTTGCTTGTTTTCTTGGTTTGGTGTTTGTTGTGTGGGATTTGATGCTTGTTGAGCCTTCTTAGGTTTCTGTAGTGCTTGTTGAGTGCCCGTGGGATGACAGGAAACCCTCTTTTGGTTGAATTTCTGGGTGAAGTCTTTCTCTTCATTTTTTCATTTTTATTGTCCTTGCTCATTGGCCTGGGTGTTTTGTTGCTTGGTATCTTGCTTGAGTTATCTCTTTTTTATACACAATCGGTTTTTATATCAAGTTATTTTTCAGTCCATGCATTTTCAGTTTTAATATATTGAAAATACAAAAAAATAGGCATTTTGCATTGCTTGCCATTTTTTTTCTTTTGAATCTCTCTCATTAGCTTAGTGCATATAGTGAAAGATTGCATCTTTACTTATGAATTGCAGATTTGAATTTGAAAATTGCATCTTTTTTTAGGAGCATATCATTCATCAAAAGTTAAAGTTAGGACTTTGCATTACTTTCATATTTACTTTTTTTGCAGAGTCATAACACCATGAGTTTCATTACCATACCTTTTTGAGTAATCACGACCATAAAATCAACGCTATAATTTAAAATTTATTAGTAACGATTTTATTTTCTAGTGCGCATAAACTAGCCTAGGATTTAGTGCCTTTGAATAGGATTTTTGTGAGTAAACTTCTCCAAGTCAATTAAATCAACATATGTTTCTGAGTTAGGGAGTGGATAAATCCATTGTACAATTGGTAAGATCAAGAGGCTTTGCTCACACTGGAGTTAATCACGAGGTCACATGAAGTTGGTTGAAGGGATATCCCCCCGATACCTTCCTAGTGTCAGAGATATTTATGGGGATCTATTCGTATCTGGGGATCTTGTTAGTGCCTTTACCTCCGTGAGAGGCGGTGCTTTCAAGGTTTCAGGATTTGCTACCTTGCCCATACGGTGGACCTAAATTACAACTTCTTGCCTGTGCATCGATTATACAATGGTTTATTAGTTTCTTGACTTAGGTGTCTCATAGGTTACTTGCAGGGGTTATTCTACAGGTACCCTGTGTCAGATAACGGTTGGACAACACACAACCTTTATGGAGGATTACCTCTCCGAGGGGATCTGATCGACTGGTTGTTAAGCCCATGAGGGCCCTTATAACTGATTATGTTACCTCCGATATTTAGTAGGGATTCTCAGGCCCCTATTAGGCGAGACATACCTTATTTAGGGAGGGAGGCCACTCATCCACTTTACCCTGTTTGCATGCATACTGGCCATTTGAATATTGGTGTGCTCTTTTCTTACTAGTTGGCCTTAGGATATATTTTTTATCTTTAGAGTCTTAAGTCATCGTGGAGTGGGACTGACTTCCTTGTAGGTCCCGTCGTTTGTTACAGTTACCACCAGATTTATTGTCTTTTCCTTCTAAAAGGTGTAGAGTTATTATATGTGGTACACACACATCCACCATTCAGACTTGTGATTCTACAAGGATGGGTACTGAAACTGGTCTTCAGAATTCTGGGAGCCCTTCGACTCCCATACCCACTATAGTTAATGGCACCCCTTCGACTCCTGCAAAATCTATGGTCGTAGTGTCAGAGGTACCTATCATTACTATGGCCTGGCCTATAGTTAATTCTCAAGATGCCACCTCAAACCCCTTTGGGTCTCTTGGCCACTCACTGGGCTACAATGTTCAGTTCATCCCTATGGATTCTAGTCCATTTTCTTATGGTATGCCTAACTTCACTTCGCAGTTTGCGAACTCCATCCTAGCTGCTGGCCCTAATGATAGCATTGGGCTTGGGGGAAGTACACCTCCATACACTCCTTTTTCATTTGGTGGATCTCAAATCCCTCAAATGACTCCTAATATGTGGGGTATCCCTGCTTTTAACCCTGGGTCCAATCCTCCTACTATTGGGTGGAATAGTCAAACTGACAGACAAGCTTTGGCTCAAGTTCTATCCTACAACCCGACCTCCTTAGTGTATATTCCGACCAATACATTTGGCATGACGAATCCACCTCTATCCTCTGGTTTCCAACCTAGAGGAGTTCATTTTCACACTTTGGGCAACCCCCAACCTGGATCTAATCCGGTTGGGGGCAATTTCTATAACCCTCAACGGAACATTCCTGCTGGAATGATGCCCAACCAACCTTATATGAATCATCCTGGAGGAGGGACTTATAATGTCAGACAGGGCCATTATGTTTACCGAAACCATGGATGGCCTCCAAATCCACAAGCACAATATTTCCTGGGAGTTTGGGGCCAGATGTCACAACCCCGCCTCCCTTTTCTGGTCATGCTTAATCTGCTAGATTTGTCTAAGTTAATGAATGACCCTGTGAGTCACGATCCTACATGGCCCCCAGTCCCCACCAAAATTCCTTCGGACATCCCAAAGTTTGAAGTAAATAATGGAGAGGATCCTAGTGATCACGTCACTACCTTTCACCTTTGGTGCTCATCAAACTCCGTTAATGACGATTCTATTCGTTTGATATTATTTCAATGCACCCTCATCAGAGTTTCTACGAAATGGTATATTTAGCTACCCAAGGGGGGAATATGGGACATTCAGTCAGTTGGTAATGGTATTTCTTATCCACTTCCAGTTGCTCATTCGTTATGATGTTGGCTTAGAGTTGTTGTCTACTTTAAGCTAGGACACCACCACTCATATCTCAGACCATATCCAGGAGTGGCATAGATGGAAGAGGTTTATTAAGACCCCTATACCCCTGACCTTTATTTTATAATGGTTTCTTAAGTCTTTTCACCCTCCTATCTTAAAGGATGTTGCTACTTTCGAGGTTACCACTGAAGAAGAATCAATCTTTAGAGACGAGTAGTTAGATTTGATATATGCTAAGTCTGGGATGTTATACCACCTTCTTCCTGATGCATCGTGGTCTACTTACGACCCTAGGAAAAATCCTAGACCTCATGCCGATGGCATTGTAGGTTCCACTAGTGTAAAGTATGCAGACTCGGTGAAAAACCAGTTGAAAGAGTTGTCTTTAAGCTAGTCTGCAGGAGGACCAACCTCATCTATGTCATCCAACCCCACTCATTCGATGGATGTATACTTCGTTTAATCATCGGCCAAACTGAATGGTAACCAACAACCAGGGGGGAATAAGAAGAAAGGATGCAATAACTGTGAGGGTGGGAAAAATGGTAATAAACCCAAGGAAAATAATAATAATGAGAATACGGGTAGTAATGCTGGAGAGGGAAAACAAGAAAGACGTAAGGTGAATTTTCTCTGTAAGCTTTTCATAGAAGATCACCTTACCCATTTGTGACCCAAACTTATAGAAGCTGCGAGGCTATTAGCTCAATTGCTTGTTGTGCTGACAAATCCATTCCCACATAATCAACACTTAGCCTTGAGCTCCTCAAACTACAGAAATGCGGCTAGTGGAGGTCAAAACCAGCAGTTGCAAGATGATGACCGTTTATGTATCAATATGGTCGATGGGAAAATAGATGTAGCCACTCGATATCGAGACTATAGTTCTAAACAAACTAATCCTAGTCTAGAATCTCCTCCTCCTCCTCCGAAGATAACTTTACATATTGAGAAACTAGAGCCACCACCTCGTATTCCGAAAGGAGTACTTAAGCTCTCTACCCATAATCCAAATGCTAGAGCCGCCCAAAACTACTCTATTGTTGAGGACCTAGGTCAAACCCCTTGTGTGATGTTAGCTTTGGAGGTACTCCAAACATGTCCTTCACAGAGGAATTCCTTACTCTTTACTTTAGGAGCTCTAGAACCTAGTGGCTCAGAGGTTATCAAGTTTGACATCACAGATGTTAAGCCTTGCTTGCCTTACCATGTGGATTTCCAAATCCATGTGGAGTATTCAAAGTATACCATCAAACGTGCGGTTGTTGATGAAGGAACTGCTATGTGTGTGATGTCCCTAGCTTGTTGGAAAGCTCTCGGTTCTCTGACTCTTTCCAAGTCATCGAACATGTTGACTTCTTTCGATGATCATTCCTTCCTCCCTCACGATATTCTCCCTTCCTTTCCGATCCAGTTAGGTGGGAAGATAGTAGAGGTGGAAGTAGAGGTAGTTGATGCGCCTATTGATTATAACTTGTTACTAGGTCGCAATTGGACTTATGCCATGATCGTCGTCATGTCGTCTGTCTTTCGTACTATTTGTTTTCCTCATGAAGGGAAGATTGTGATGATTGATCAGTTATCCTTTTCATACTCTAGTACTAATGCATCTCCTGGACCGTCGATCCCTGTGATCGACAATTCTCAACTAGCAACTGAGAATATCGGTGTCAGAGTGTATTCTTCCCTTATGGGTACTTTCGACTTCTTGACATTGAGCCATCACATTTATGCCATGTCCAGTAGGCTCGTTTGGACATGAAGGTCCATTCCTTTCCACACTTCTTATTTTAGTGATCTGTGGACCTTACCTTCCCTGACTTCATCTTGTGAAGTTCAATCCCATGCTGGAATGGCCATGCCACTATCAACAATAGAGATTACGTATCAAGTTGTTCTTGACTCTTCCGCCGATCCCAATCTTGTTCCCTCACCGACAGACAAGGAGGATCTCATGTCCAGGCCTGTGTGGGACACTTCGTTGACTTGTTCACATGATTTCCTTGATGGGACTTTTCCCTTGGATGAAGTCATCATAGAAGCCATGAATGGTTCCGACAAACCTTGGGATGACATGCATCACCACTCCTATTTTCTCCTAGATCTTGAAAGAATTGAACAAGAGGACTTTCGATCTACTTTGAGTGAGATAGTCCATCACATTGTAGTTCCGCTTGATACGCACGAAATTTATGCAGAAGGAAATATGGAAAGAATTTCTCCTACCATCATGATCGATATCTCTTGTACCCCTAGTAAGGTTGAAAATGTAAATATTAGTGCGAATTGTTTGCCATAAGAAATCCTGATCTACATCGAGCTCTTCAAGGAATTCCAAGACGTATTTGCTTGGTCCTATGAAGAGATTCTAGGGATCGACCCTCACATTGTCAAACATGATATTAAAACTTATCCAGATGCTAAACCTGTTTGGAAACGTCTCAGAGTTGTCAACCCTTGAAGGGCACCTGCTATTAAGGCAGAGGTGGAGAAGCTACTTAATGTTGGCTTCATCTACCTGGTTCCTTTAACCGAATGGGTATCCAACTCCATTCCTGTTTATAATAAGAAAGGAACCATCCGTGTATGTATGGATTTTTGTGACCTGAACAAGGCATGTCCAAAAGACAAATTCCTCACACCTTTCATTGATCAGATTCTCGACGAGTGCGTGGGAAGCGAAGTATTTTCTTTTATGGAAGAATTTTTAGGATATAATCAAATTCAAATAAAACCCAAGGATCAACACAAGATGACATTTATTTGTCCTTGGGTAATTTTTCATACCGGAAGATGCCTTTCGGCCTTAAAAATGCCGGAGCAACCTTTCAACATGCCATGACTTTCACTTTTCACGATCTAAAGCACATAGTCGAAGCTTACCTTGATGATCTTGTTGCTTTCTCTTGTAAGAGAGTGGATCACATTACTCACCTTTGGCTTGTTTTTGAAAGATGTCGTTACTATAGAATCCGGTTGAACCCTCACAAGTGCATCTTTTGCATTAAGTCTGGTCGTCTTTTAGGTTTTCTAGTTTATGAGACTAGGATCATGGTAGATCCACTTAAGGTTGAGGAAATACTTCAATTGCCTCCCTTGCACACAATTAGACAACTTTAGGGTTTACAGGGGAAATCTAAATTTCTTCGTAGGTTTATAGTGAACTATGCCACTATCATTAAAGGTTTCATGTGTCTTTTGAAGAAGGACACCCCTTTTATCTGGGATGAGTAAGCCTAGGAGTCCTTCGATGCTTTGAAGAAATATTTGGTGTCGGCGCCTCTGTTGAAGCATCCTGACTATAGTAGAGATTACTTTCTTTATATCGCCACATCTAAAGATACGATTGGTATGGTTCTGGTTCAAGAGGATGATGAACTCCATGATCACGTCATCTACTATCTTAGTCAAACTTTACTAGGTCTTGAACTTAATTACACTCACATTGAAAAGATAGCTTTGGTTGTCGTGCACCCAGTCCAACGTTTATGTCATTATATATTACTTTGTGAGACTACAGTGGTTGATGATGTCAATCCCTTTCAATACGTCCTTACCCGACGTATCATAGGGGAAAAATATAATAAATGGATTGTCATTTTACAAGAGTTTGATCTTGATTTTGCTTCTGCGAAATCCAAGAAATCCCTAGTCTTTGCAGAGTTGATATCCGATTTTCCACAATTAGATGAGGACATTATCCATGTTGATTCATTTGTGGACAAACAAATGTTTCTTGTCTTGTCATCTGACCCTTCGTATGGAGACATTGTTCTCTATCTTCAAATTTTGAAGTTCCCTCAGCATCTCTCGCAAGATGTGTTGGCAATTTCAGATAACATAAAGCAAATTAGCGTATACTTGTCATTGATGGAAAGAACAGTTGTGGTTGCAGTGATGACAATAGAAATGAATAGCAGCGCAACAATTATCGGGAGGAGAAGAGTCAGTGACCGTAGGATCTTATTCAAATTTCCCGAAAGAACAATAGCCGTCAGATCTGTAGAATTTGCAAGGGAGATAAGCCATCGGAGGTTCGGGGATCGGGACTTAATAACGCAAAAATCACTTGACATTGAAAACCCCGAAATCGCGATATGCGATTTCACGATTTAATCGTAGCCGTTAAAAACAAGCAGGGATCTGGACCGTTTATTCATGTGGACGCGTGGCAGCTTGGAAGCTCCATCGGAGAATCGGCGACCGAGAGTTTGAAATATCCAAATCACTTAACACTGAAAACCTCGAAATCGCGATATGCGATTTCGCGATTTGATCGCAACCGTTAATCAAGCAGGGATTTGGACCGTTCATTTGTATGGACACGTGGCAGCCAGGAGGCCTCATCGGCAATTCGGGGATCAGGATTTCATAATGCAAAGTTCACTCTACAACGAAATCCCCGATTTCACGATATGCGAAATCCCGACGGAATCTGAACTGTCAGATCAACATCGACTCGACCCACGTCAACAGACCACGTCAGCTAAGCGACACGTGGCACAACCAGGTAGTGACAAGTGTCAGACAGATTCAACACTTCAGGCACATACAAGTAATGAATCAGAGTGACACATGGCAGTGTGTAATACGTGTCGAATCATGTGTGATGACAGAGCAGAGGACAGGTGGCATCGGAGTTTCGGGGATCGGGATATGATATGTCAAGAACACAATGCATCAAGAACTTCGAATTCGCGAAATGCGATTTTGCGAAGTGATCACAGCCGTTGGATAAGAATGAATCTGATCCGTAGATCATAGCCCTGTTCAAAGTTTCGGGGTTCGGGTTTTGGTATTGACAAAAACCTTGAACATCATACATCGCGAAATCGCGATACGCGATTTCCTGATAAGAGGTATAGGCTGTGGGCCACTCAGGAGTCAGTGGAGGACAGGTGTAAGTAGTACAGAGGAGGTCGGGAATCGGCATATCGCAGCTCCAGGGGACGTATGCACATTATCTTTGTAAACCCCGAAACCCCGACGAGTGGTATGGTGGCGGTCACATGATAGATGGTCATATGGGCCTATAGCGAGCAGGGCTAGCGAGTGGAAAGGAGCCATCGGGAATCGGAGAATTGCGAGTCCGAAGGGCTTGTGCTTTTTGACATCGCAAATGCCGAAATCGCGATGGGTGAAATCCCGATGGGATCTGAACCGTTGGACCAAGTAAGTGATCGGAGGGTTGCTGTTGTTCCTCACTCATTAACACTTCAGTTGTAAATCCGTTAAGAGAAACCGATTGAGAATGATGATTTTTTTAGCGTTTCAGTTGCCAAGACAGATGTCGCTGGATTTCCCATTGAAAGGGGAAGTGGAATCGTTAAAGAAAGGTGTATAAAAGAAAATGATGGAGACCGAATTGGGTTGATTGTTCTGAATGAAAAAATGTGTAAACTGTAAGAAAAAGAAGATGTGCAGAGGAATAGTAAGTAGTGAAGGAACTGTGCAGAATGAGAACAGAAGAAGAGCAACATGATGGACAGAACAGAAGCATAGCAGAATGACAGAAGACATGACACAGAGCAGACATGTTGAATAAGAGAAGAGTAGCAGAACAGTGAACAGAAGACTAGAATTAAAGATCAAAGAAAGACTGGTAAGAACTGATTTATCTGTAAAGTTGAATGTGTATTTAACCATTTATATTTAAGGGAG